>AWOL01S0045497.1:158329-243468 GCA_000715115.1 Nicotiana otophora
CCCGTTTTGTGATAGGAAATCCAAATATCATTTTGAATGTATTCGGAACTACGCCATGACTTGATTTTCTTTGGAAAGAATACGTAGGTAATCCTCATCTGATTTAGTAATCTATTATAATTGAACTACGTTCTAGCCTGATTCCATCTGGATACGTAGTCAGTCTGAGTCAGACTCGGCCACTTCATTTTGAATCTCATCATTTTTCATCTATTGTAATCGAACTACATTTTGACCTGATTCGAATTGGATATGTAGGCTACCTGAGTCAGGCTAAGTCATCATCATATTTTCTTTACCATTACCCATGAACTACGTTCAGAACTAATTCCATTTTGGATGCGTAGGCAACCTGAAAAGGTTCTGTCATAGCCCCAAGAAAACCTTTGTAACACATAAATTTAGATTAGGATGCAATCACAACGGCAAGAAGCCACGTCATTAGAAACATCTTAGAGGATCGACATCGATGGATCAGAGTCTTCAAGAAAGAACGGTTGCATCTGAGAAATCTCCCAAACATGTCATAATGAGGAATACCGACATTTGCCATAAGATAAATGATTTTGAAATTCTTTTCAAAAACAAAAACTATTGTTCCACCTGCTGAACTTCATGGCATAACCTCACCAGGCCCGGGTCAAATCAACACCCCCCCTGCTAAGAACGTTTCTTTCAATGCATGACCGACATGACACAAGGCAATGCTGGGGCAATGGAGGATTCACCACTCTCTCATAACTATCATCACTCTTTCATTATTTAAATGTTTCCTCATATAGATGAAACCTAACTCTCAAATCCTTTGCAGGTATTTCGAAACCAGGTCGCCGATGCAAGTGGAACATATTGTAGATAGCAGACCGTCTGCTCAACCAAGCGAAACATATTGTCAATATCAAATTGTCGTCTCAACCAAGCATAACATATTGTAAACATCAAACCATCTGCTCGACTAAGCGGTGCATGTTGTATCTAGTGAGTTGTTGTCCCCGCCAACTGAAGCCAAGTATATAGAAAACTGTCAGCTCAATCAATCAGAGCGCTCTTTACAAATCGAGCCGTCGATTTTGCCAATCAAAAACCTGTATATAACAAGCCGTTCGATTTTCCAACGGGAGATTTCCACACCAGAACTCTGCCACACCGGATATTACAAGTAGATAGTCGCAAACCTCTTCACCATTGTGCTGCCAATCAAAAACCACGATTTAGTTTTTGTAGTCAAAAGTATCTCTTGGGCATGCTCCTTACTTCTTTATTTTATCTTGAATGTTTTGATGTTTTGCTCATGCAGCTTACATGCATGACTACATTTTCAAGTCATAAACTCCCATCGTGCAGAGATACTTTACATTTCAATGCACCTACTTCTATCACTCGGAGATACATTCTATATTGCAGGTCAACTACTCCCATCACGCGGAGATACATCCTACATTACAAGTAAACTATTCCCATCGCCCGGAGATACTCCCAACGTGAGGAGACTTAATTCTATGATATCTACGGAATGGTACACAACCTAGCTAACAATCGAGTCAAATTCAAGTATCCTGTCATCCTAACCCCAAATAACGGCTAGCCGGCATGCAGGCATCATCATTCCTGCATCATTTACATCACATCTTGACATAGTTGCATTACGATATATGAGTATGTGTGTATTCTGTTTTTGCAGGAACACACATCGCAACGTGAAACTTCTTCTAAACAGCAAACCAAACTACAATACTATGAGGGACAACAACGCATAAGCGGGCTTAGGATAAGAACTCAAACTCAAATACGATCAGTGGAACTCTAATTCTTCAAATCTTTCAAATCAAGCCGCAGTTCAGAGCTATCATGGGTACTAAATCTTCTATCTCGCGGTATCATCATAATACAATACTAGGGCAATTTCTATGAGTGTCTCCTCCTCCAAATCATCACTCCAAACCTACATGAGTCCTGATCCTCGTTAAGCCCGAGGTATGTAAGCAATTCAAAGCTAGAATTAGGCCCCAACTCTCCAAAATCTCACGGAATCTTCCTTAATTCCTTCCCTAATTCTACAACTCGTAATATTCTTTAAACCCATATGTTATTCCTACAATGTATGCCTGAGGTCGGGACAAATTTGGTTGTGGTTCGATTTCTTTGCCCGAAAACTCTTTCATCGTTTCTGGTCAAAGAGGGACAACTGTTGACGATCAATTTTGACTCACCTTTTAAAAATTAATTTATTTGTACTTATTGATTTCAATAAATATGTTAAAGATATTTTCTAATTAATAATACATATTATTAAGTAATTAATGGTGTTAATTAGTAATTTAGTAATTATATAAATAGAAACATATTATATTTACTATATTACTATTTGAAACTATCAAAATAATTTCCATATTCATCACATATGTTTATAATTAATTTAACAAGGTTATTCCTTAATTTAGTGAAGTATCCCATTATTTTAAAAATAATTCAAAATTATTGTAGTAAATTGGAAGATAAGATATTTAGTAATTAATTAACTAATTACGGTAACTAGTAGTGTATTTAATAATTATAATTTATATTGCATTTTATTATAATTAATTAAGTTCGTTTAAATTAATTTTTAAAAGGTTAAAGATTAAAATGGCTACATTTGCAATTGCATAATTAAATGCGAAATAGCCATCTCTTAAACTAAAACCAGCCTAATACCCAAGCGCAATCCAGATCTGACCCAGTACAAACCCCTCCTCTCTTTCCATCTTGGCAATCCGATCCACTATTAATGAACCAATCAGATGCCACGACGCCCTTCCACACCACTTACAAAAGAAGAACAATCAATCTCATCCATCCATCCCTCAGATCAACGGCCTATGTTTATCCCCATTTTCCTTTTAATTTTAATACTCCATCATATTTAATCTTAACCGTACAAATCAACAATCCAACGGTTGTCATATTGCACCATTTTAATTATTTAATCCCTAATTTATCAGGACCGTTGATCTAAAGATCCAATGGCCCAGATTCTCCAACCCGTTGAAACCATAGAGATGACCCAATCTCCTAAACCCTAATCATTCATCTCTCTACCTCGGTCACCCCTTTCCTCTTTGCTCTCTATTCTCTCCCACCTACAAAATTCAATGTTCAAGAACCTTGCAAAATTTTGTGCAAGGTCACAAATCGACCATGAAATCATTCTCATTGCTCCCTAAATCTGCGAATCCCGCCGGTGCTTTCCCTATTCCATCACCAAAGTTAAAAATCCCCAAATTCAAAAATCCTAGCTAGAAGATGAAACTTTAAATCGTATGTGTTGTTGTGGTCATTCAAATCCATGGTATGCATGACCATTTCTTCATCATCATCACCATTATTCTTTGTCCAGAGGTCAGGCATAGTGACCTCTGCAGATAGGGATTTTATCCGAGGGTCTCTTGCCTAGAACGTCAGTTCCCCACTTAGGTAAATCTTCTCGTATTTTTCCTCTCCGCTTTCTTTGATTTTCACTTGTTTTCTTGCATCATCTGAGCTTCGTCACTCTTCACTATCATTTTTAAATCCATTGAAACCCTAAAGTATTGAATGCCACTATAAATTGGAGTTTTCAATTCTCTTACCCATCAAACCAAATACACGAAAAATAATAGAATCTGGAGCATTCAACATCTTATAGATTCAATCAAAATCTAGGTTTTAAGCGATTTCTCATGTCTTCTCTTTCCGATTCTGAGTTTTATTCACTGGTCGAAGTTTGAGCTTTGGTTCTCAAACGACTAAACAAAACCTCTGTTTGGTTTGCTACTCAAAGGAAGGTCAGTGCATATCGACCTTTTCTCTATTTAATTGTTTAAATTGAAATCATATTTGCCCTGTTATTCTCTGCTGATATTTTTGTCTATAATGTACGTTATTGGTTTATAATTTATAATTATGCCTTGATATTGTATGTATGAGCCAACTGTATCTTTAATAATTTGAAGTTAAATCAATGCTAATTGACTATCTTTGTGAACTTAATGAATATTTCTCTGAGTTGAATGATCTAAGTGTTGTTGATTTCCTTTAGTTAATCAATAGACCTTAACGATTCTCTGCATATGCTCTGATCTTAACCTTTCTTATATCCTGTTGAGCTCTTCATGCATGTTTCGCCTGTCTCACATTGATTAAAACTACTACCCATTGATCTATGTCATTAACTTGAATTATTTATTTTGATAAAGCTGGGACTATGGTAATTGTGAACACGTAAAGGCTAATACATGCCTGTCATTTTAGTCAAATGCATCAGCTTAGTTGTTTGAGTTGTCTTTTTTCTTCAAATGTGTTATGTGATTTTGTAATTCCTTAAAAACATCATTATGAAGGTCTTCTGTTAGCCTTCATATTTGTACGGCCACACTTATGAGTTCCATTGTACAAATATGTCATGAAGTGATTGACCTAAGTCTTAAATGAGTTTCTGCAGTCAATTTTACATGTATTCTGGTCAGCTATTGTTAACCTAGCTTAATATATGCCCTTGATTGTCCTCATAGTTAAGAGCTGTATCTATTGTATTTGTACATTATCTCTCAGATTGGCTATGTTAAACTGAACTTCTTCATGTCTAGACTATCACACTCAATCTGTTTACCTGGACTGACTATCCTGCTATTAGGATCATGTCTACTTAATATATGTGAAACTTCCATTGTTCTGAAGCTTATGTAATGAGCCTGTTAATCTGACTCTATTTCATCTGATCCTTAACTATGCTCTATAGTCTTACAACCCTTTAAGAACATCTCTTGTATGTGTCTTTGTATCATCTCTTAAGTTTTTGCACTCATTTTATTTTTTAACAAACTGCATGCTTGTCTTTCATGTAAAGGATACTTATGCATATGCTCTCATGCTTCTCTTTAGAACTGTATTATCATATAAAGAAGAATGTGAACATTGTTAATATAATAGGATTTGGAGCATAAGTTAAACTATGATCACCAAAGAACTTAAAAGAACTCAATGGTATGTCTGCCCTGTTTGAATACTGTACTAAGTTTACATGAATGTACTAACTCTTAGTAAGCCTATGAGCCCCTGATAAATTTGAGTATAGTTTGATAGTTGCTAAAATATTGCGAATTCAAACTTGAACTTGTTAGTATGATCAATAAGTTTGATGTATGTATCTTTTCTACTCCTTAAGTCACTTGACTTAATTGTTTAGGCTTCTAAGATAATCTGCTGGTATTCTTTTCCTCTGTTTTCACCTACAATTGTTTTCTTTATTTATAATTGAACATGTTGGAAGTATTAACAATGTCACATGTATATGTGTTTGGATTGTGATCCCCATGATGTTGTCTATATTACTCTGTATAATTTTTGTGAGAAATGTATATGTCTTTGTCTTATTGTTACTGTGTTGGAGTTGTAGTGAGTGCCTCATTGGCACTTAAACCCATAGGGAAGAAAAGTGTGAGTGGTTAAGGGTATTTAGGAGTAATATTTAGTTTGTGGTTGAGATGCCCTCCCTGACACAAGCACTGCTCGGGGTCCCTAAAACCCTTGTTAACTTTGAATTGCGAGGGAACCAAAGAGTATCTTGGTCATGAATAAAATTGTACCTTAAGTCTTTAATCATTGACATTTTATAATCTCTTTAGGTTTAGTGCACAATGAAGGAAAGACCTCATTACAAACATGTTTACTCTATTTTGACTTTACATTAATTTTATTGCATCTCTTAATTATCAATACATTTTACAATTCTATCGTTGGGCCTTACATAATTTTATTTGTGTTTAAATGTCATATTGGGCCTGATCATTAATGTCTGCATTTCTCTTTTGTACATGTAACCGAACTGGGCCTGCTAAATTGTCAAGAACTCAGGCCCAAGTTCCAACCCTTATGTCTGAAGTCATGGAAGCCGCTGCCGCTGTTCGTTGTCCGCTGGGCCTAACCTTATTCAGTCCTAAACCATGAGTCTAATTCTTCTTTTTTCATTTCTTTTACATAAATATGTTGATGCTTAAATGTATATATAACACTGACGATATTGAGTGAATATTTTCTTCTTTATTGTTCTTTGATTTTTCAGAAACCTAGGCAACCTAAAAGACCATAGGTAAAATCAAAAGGAATGACTGTCTCTTATATCCGTTAATAACTTTAACTTGTTTAATTATTTCTATTATTCATTTATCACTTTCATCCATACTAACCATTTCTCATGAATATTTGAAGTTCAAAACTGATTTGAAAAATTGACAACCTCCTTTCTTCAAAGGCCAGAATTGGGAAAATAATCTCAAAGTCGCGTTTTCTACAAACCAAACAAACATAGTTGCAATCAAAGAATTTCAAACGGTTTTCTTCTAAACTTGGATGCAAAGATTTGAAACTGGTTTTAAGGTACACCTCAACCCATTTTTCCAAATAATCCTTACTATGTAAAAGTGATGCAAATAGCCAATTTTTTTACTTCAAAAGGGAAAACATTTCAAACTTGGTCATTATTTACAAAGTTTACAAATATAAAAATGATGGGAATACGTTCTAAATTTCTTCCACTCATATAGATATAAACCCTTAGACTTTATGAAACCTAAACTCTTCTCAAATGCATACACTATCCTATTTAGCAAAATGATAAGTTTTAAACATGACATAGAGTAAGCCATTCACTTTTATGCACTAACTAAGTAGAATATAGACATTTAATTCCCCAAACCTAGTCTAAAGTCCTATGGAGCTACTTTAGGTAGATTCTAAGGGGTGCCTAATAACTTCTCCTTAGAAGAACAAGAACCCTTACCCAAATCTCACTGGTTAGCAGATTAATAGGATAATGATCTTAATAATTAAATAGATACCTTCACCACACATGACCGATATACGCAGTCCACAATAATAGTATTGCCCACAAGAGTAGATACATGTACAGATGAAACTAAAGACTCACGGGGCATATCCAGAAAATGGGCGAAATATGAGGAGACATATGAATACGTGGAACCAGGGTCAAATAATACGGAGGCATCTCTGTGACAAACTAAAACAATACCTGTAATTACAGCATCTGAAGCAATCACATATGGTCTGGCAGGGAGGGCATAGAAACGGGCCCGACCAACCCCTGATCTGCCTCCCCCTCTAGGGTGACCCCTAGCTGACTTGGCTCCGCCCCTAGCTGACTGAGCTCCACCCCTAGCTGGCTGGGCAGGTGGTAGAGGAATTGGTGTTGGTGCTATCGGCCGAGTACTCCGCTGTGGAGTCCCACCCAATAGCCTAGGGCAATCTCTCATAATGTGACAAAATCCACGCACTCGAAACAACCCCTCCTCTGATGAAACTGCTGCTCCTGATGCCCGAAAGAAATACCCTAGGGTACCTGAGCAGGCGGGGCATGATGAGAACTCTGCGCTGGTAATGCACTGAATGATGACTGACCCTGCTGATGACTGTGAGAACCATGGCCTGATGATGCACCATGATAAAATGGCCGAGCTGTCTGAGCCTGTCTGAAATGACGACCTCTACCGTGCTGGAACTGACCTCCAAAAGGAGCACCGCTGAATCCACCCCGGCCATGAGGCCTCTTGGCCTCCCTCTCAACCCTTTCCTGACCGCGAACCATCTCAATCTGTCGAGAAATGTCGACAACCTCATCAACGGTAGCACCAGACACCCTCTCTCTGGTCATAAGCAACTGTAGCTGAAAAGTGAGACCATCAATAAACCTCATGATCCTGTCCTTGTCCGTGGGAACCAACCAGATCGCATAACGGGCCATATCGGAGAACCGCATCTCATACTGCATCACAGACATATCACTCTGGAGAAGCCGCTCAAACTGTCTGCGCAGCTCTTCTTTGCGGGATCGAGGCACGAACTTCTCCTAAAAGACCACGGAGAACTGTTGCCAAGTAAGGGATGCTGCATCAATAAGCCTACGCCTATCGTAAGTCTCTCACCATCTGAGTGCAGCCCCATAGAACTGAAAAGTAGTGAATGAGACCCACAAGTCTCCAAAATACTAGCAGTATGGAGTATCCTCTGACACCTGTCCAAGAGGTCCTGAGCATCCTCTCTCTCTATGCCACTAAAGGGTGGTGGCTGGAGTCTCCCAAACCTCTCCAACCTACGTTGATCATCCTCAGGAATAGAAGGAACCACATAATCCTATGCAGCTGCAACCGACTGGCTGGTGGTGCCTCTGGTGTCTTTAGTCCCTAAACAACCTGCTCGGGTGTGCGAGCGATGGGAGTCTGAGTGCCTCCCCCGGCCCGAGAAGTAGTTGCGGTCGTCAACATAGAGACCGCCTGAGCAAGGCCGGTACACACTGTCTGAATCTAAGCTAGGGCCTCCTGAATCCTTGAATCACAATAGGCACAGGTGGTGCCTGAGCTGGTGCATCCATAACTAGAACCTGGTCCTGATCTGGGACAACTAGTGGATCTGCAGGTGTTGCCCCAGCTGTTGTACGGGCTGCACCTCTGCCCCTACCACGGCCTCTACCGCAGCCTCGGCCTCTTGCGGTCCTAGCTGGTGGTACTGGTGGCTGGCCCTCCTGACCGGTAGCACGAGTCCTCACCATCTGTGAGAGAATGAAACAATAGATATTTAGTTACTAGAATCAATAGATTCGCACCACAAGAATTCAAGAATGTGGAATTTTCCTAAAGGTTCTGCAGCCTCTCGAAGATAAGTACATACGTCTCCGTACCGATCCGCAAGATTCTACTAAACCCGCTCATGACTTTTTAGACCTATGTAACCTTGGCTCTGATACCAATCTGTCGCAACCCAAACTAACCCTGACGTGATGGAGCCTATCATGGTACTAGGCAAGCCGACCTTTCCAAGACTCTTTCAAGTCATGGGCATCTAGATAGCCAAACTAATACAACCAGTGTCTATGTATCAATACAAGACATAAAGAAATATATAGAAGGAGAGACAAGGCCCTGTGGATGCTGGCAGCTACCTCGTAGTCTCTGGTACTTGATCCTCCCGGACTCAACGACCTCCAAAATCAAACACATCTCGCTTTGTACATGAAGTGAAGGGTGTATCATGAGTACAACCAACTCAGCAAGTAACAGAAATAAATAAGGAACTGAGAAGCAGTGTCGAGCTATATGGTATAGTTCATTTTTAAATGTTTTCAGTAAAGAGTGAACATGCTTTCAAATCCTGTGATATAAGTCAAAACAGTTCACGTTCATGTAAAACAGATATGGATCTTCCAGAAATTTCACAACAACAAATAACAACCAAGTGCAACAATAAATAAAGCAGGTACAGCCTCTCAAGGCAGTAGTCACTCAACCCATCTCAACCTCACACTCTCGGCTCTCAGCCCTCAATACACACTCTCAATAGGTACCTGCGCTCACTAGGGGTGTTCAGACTCATGAGGGGCTCCTACAGCCCAAGCGCTATAAGAACGGATAACTCACGTGCTGCACGGATAACTCACGTGCTATAATATCATATCTGTATCCGCACAGACAACTCAGGTGTTGCACGGACAACTCACGTGCCATAGTATAAATATAAGGATCCGCACGGACAACTCATGTGCCATAGAACAATACCTCACAACCAGGCCTTCAGCCTTACTCAGTCATGAACCTCTCTAATCTCATAACTCTCAATAAAGAAAGGGAAAGCAGCCCAAATCAAAGTGTTACAGTATATTATCAGGGAAAAACAAACAACAGAGACTGAGGTAAACATGTACAGGAAACACTATGACTGAGTATAACTACCATGATTATGAATATAGCCAAAGCATGATTTCTAACATGAAAGGCAATCAAGTTCTAGTAAAACAGGAATGCATATAAACACAAATAAAGGCTATTAGACTTCACAGTCTCCCTGGACGGACCAAGTCTCAATCCCTCACGGCGTACATCCACATGCCCGTCACCTAGCATGGGTGTCACCTCCAAACAGTCACATTATACCAAACTCTGAGTTTTATACCCTCAAGACCAGATTTAAAACTATTTCTTACCTCAACAGCATAGAACTCCTACTCTGGAATGATCTTGACCCTCGATTCGGTCTCCAAATTCTCCGAATCTATTCACAATCAGTACAATGCCGTCAATTTATGCTAAAGGAATGAATTCCACAAGAACAATACCAAATTAGACTCAAAACCTGAATTTGGCTCAACCCGGCCCCTGGGCACATGCCTCAAACTCTTACACAATTTACAAAACTAGAAAGCTCGTCCACTCACAAGTCTAACCATACCAAATTCATCAAAATCCGACATCGTTTGGTCCTTCAAATACTTAAATTACTCTCCAACAATTCCAAGCCCTAACCCCTCATTTTTACTAATTACAATGATTAAACAATGGGAAATCACCATATATACGAGTATTAGGGCTCAACCGACTTACCTCACTGATAGCCCTTGAATCACCCTTCAAACATTACTCAAAAAGCACCAAAACTCGACTTGCAGATGGTGGAAATGAACCAAATTCGCGAAGGGTTCTATTTATGGTTTCTACCCAGGCTTTTTCGCACCTGCGGAAAATTTCATGCTTCTGCGCCACTGCACCTGCGGAAAATCCATCGCAGGTGCGGAACTCACTCAGGAGCCCAGATTCCGCATCTGCGGCCCAAACCCCTGCGCCTGCGAAGGCGCTCTTGCGCATTTCCTTCCGCTTCTGCGAAGCCTGCCCAGCGCCCTCATTTCCACATATGCGCCCCAGGTTTCGCACTTACGGGATCGCAGATGAGGACACTTCTTTGCAAGTGCGCATCCTGCGTAGCCCAGCACTACCCGCTCCTACGGACTCCCCTTGCGCACCAGCGACCTCATACCTGCGACTCCTCCTTCCGCATGTGCGGAAATAGCAGTACCAGCAGCTTCAGCTGCATTGTCCAACTTCGACGAATGCGTTAACCACCCAGAATCACCCTGAGGCCCTTGGGACCTCCACCAAAAATACCAACAAGTTATATGTCAAAATATAAACTTAGTCGAACCTTCGAATCACTCAAAACAACATCCAAACACCAAATTACCCTCGGATTCAAGCCTTAGCACTTCTCAATTTCCAAATTCGGCAACCGATGCTGAAACCTTTCAAACCACGTCCGAATAACCTCAAATGTTGCACACACATCACAAAAGACACTACGAACCTACTCCAACTTTCGAAATTCCATTCCGACCCAGATATCAAATTTTCCACTGCCCACCAAAAATTGCCAAATTTCCAATTTCGCCAATTCAAGCCTAGTTCTACCACAAACCTCCAAATTACATTCTGGAGGTGCTCCTAAGTCCAAAATTCCCTTACGGAGCTAACAGAACCATCGTAATTAAATTCCAAGATTGTTTACACATAAGTCAATATCCAGTGGACTTTTCCAACTTAAGATTCTAAATAAGAGACTAAGTGTCTCATTCCACTAAGAAACCACTCCAGGCCTGAACCAACCGACCTAATACAACACAATATGGCTAAATAACACATAAATAAGCAGAAATGGGGAAAACAGGACTATGACTCTCAAAACGACTAGTCAGGTCGTTACAAGCGAGCCTTCCATCGCAAATGCGTCCAGGCGTGGCTGGGGTTTCGATCACAGAAATAGCCAGCTCCTCACAGAAGCGTGTCCGCAGATACGCACAAAATACAATAGAAGCGGAAAACCCTAGGCAGTACAAAAACAGAGGGGTTCTGAGCTTTTGCCATTTTGTTGGGGCATTTCAAGCTCGGGTTGGGTGATTTTGAGCGGGGTTTTCATGGGAAATCTTGAGGTAAATAACGTGTGATCATTTGTACTTCATAATATTGAACTATCATCGAATAGTAATCTGAATAGTTTACATGTTTTTGAGGTGTAAATGAGGGATTTGAACTTAGGGATTTAAAAATAAGATTTGAAGATTTGGAGGTCGAGTTGAGGTCGGATTTTGGTAATTTTGGTATGGTTAGACTCGTGGTTGAATGGGCATTCATATTTTGTAACTTTCACCGAATTCCGAGACATGGGCCCCATGTGCAATTTTTTAGCTACATTTTAGATTTTTATGGAAAATTAGTATTTTCTTATGGAATTAATTCCAATAAATTTTATTGACTGAATCGAATTATTTGTGACTAGATTCGAGGCGTTTGGAGGCTAATTCACGAGGAAAAGACATTGCAGAGTAAATAATTTCACGGTTTGAGGTAAGTAATAGTTTTAAATCTGGTCTTGAGGGTATGAAACCCCGGATTTTTTTGCAGTGAAATTATTTTGGAGGTGACGCACATGCTAGGTGATGGCCTTGTGGGCGTGGACCGAGGGGATTGTGACTTGGTCTGTCCCGTAGAAACTGTAAAGTTGAATAACTTGTTGCTAGCTATGTGCTATCTATGTGTTGTGGAAATTTCACTGTAAGACATATTAGAAACCATGTTTAGGCTATATGTTGGTACTGTTGTGACCCACAAAGGTCGTGTACATGTTGAACTATCTACTTAATTGTTGTTTTGTACTCAGTCACAGTTTACTTATTTATTTTATCCTAGTCTCTATTGTTCATTATTGATGCATCATATCATTGTTGTTTGGGGTGATTATCATGACTATTGAGAGCCTGAGAGACGGGGGAGATTTATGACTGACTAAGGTCGAGGGCCTGATTGTGAGATATTATACTATAGCACGTGAGTTGTCTGTGTGGATCCTTATATTATACTATAGCACGTGAGTTGTCTGTGCAACACGTGAGTTGTCCGTACGAATCCAGATATTTATACTATGGCACGTGAGTTGTCCGTGCAGATTGTAGCGCTTGGGATGTAGGAGCCCCTTCGGAGTCTGTACACCCCCAGTGAGTGTGGGTACCCATTGAGTGTGAATGCTGAGGGCTGGGAGCCCAGTGAGTAATTGTTGTCCTGAGAGGCTGTACTTGCTTTTCATTTGTTTGTTGCACTTAGTTGCTATTTGACATTGTTGTGAAATTTTCTGGAATATTTTACATCCGGAATACATGAACTTGAACTGTATAGAATTGATTTGACCTAAACTGCTGGATTTGAAAGCATCTCTATTCTTTGCTGGAATTACTAAAAGTGAACTATAACTGTGTAGCTCGTCACTATCTTCAGTTCCTTATTTATTATTGTTACTTGCTGAGTTGGTTGTACTCACACTACACCCTGCACTTCGTGTGTAGATCCAGGTGTTCTCGGACATAGCGGGTGTTGATTCTTTCATGCAGTTGATTTTGCGGAGATTCTGAAGTAGCTGTCATGTTTCGCAGACCTTGCCTCTCCTTCTTTATCTCTTTGTTTACTGTATTTGGTCTCAGACTATTATAAATCGTATTTGTCAGACTTTTATTCATAATAGATGCTCATGTATTGTGTGACACCAAGTTTTGGAGAGTGTTCGTATCAATATTTCTGGGATTTTGTGCTGTATTTAAATATTATGTTTTTCAAACTTAAAGGAAATCGGGGGTTATTGATGTTAGCAGCTTGCCTAGTATTGTGATAGGCGCCATCACGACAGGTCAGATTTTGGATCATGACAAGTTGGTATCAGAGCCTAGGTTACGTAAGTCTCATGAGTCATGAGTAGGTTTTGTAGAGTCTTGCGGATTGGTACGGAGACGTCTGTACTTATCTTCGAGAGGCTACAGAACCCTTAGGAAAATTACACCTTGTATTCTGTCGTGCGAATTTGTTGATTCTGGAAACTAAATTTCTATTGTTCTATTCTCTCACAAATGGTGAGGACACGTACTACCGGATCGGACTGTCATCCACCAGTGCCACCAGTTAGGGCTACGAGAGGCCGGGGCCGTGGTAGAGGCCGGGGCCGAGGTAGAGGCCGGGGCCGAGGTAGAGGTCGAGGTATAGCTCGTACCACAGTTGGACCAGCACCTGTAGTACCACCAGTTGCTCCAGATTAGGAGCAGATTCGATATATAGCTCAGCAGATAGGACCAGCTCAGGCACCAGCTGTACCCATTGAGATTCTAGGCCTCCAGGAGACTTTGGGCCAGATATTGATAGTTTGCACTAGTCTTGCTCAGGTGGTTTCGGCTCAGACCGCACCTGCCACTTCTCAGGCCGGGGGAGGTACGCATACCCCTGTTGCCCGTACTCCAGACTAGGTAGTACATGGACTTCATATACCGGGGGGACTACCAGCCCAGCCAGTTACAGCTACTCAAGCCCCGGTAGTTCCTGTTATGTCAGAAGATGCTCAGGTTTTTCTAGATAAGTGTCAACGGATGCTCGTCACGCAGTCTCTTTGGTTCCCACTGATAGAGAGAGGATCAAGAGGTTCATAGATGGCCTCACGTTTCAGCTGCGATTACTCATGACTAGAGAGAGAGTGTCTGGTGCTACTTTCGATGAGGTGGTCGACATTTCCCGTCAGATTGAGATGGTTCGTAGCTAGGAGCGGGTTGAGAGGGAGGCTAAGAGGCCTCGTGGTTCAGGTTATTTCAGCGGTATTCCTTCAGGGGGGGTCAGTTTTACCGCGGTAGGGGTCGTTCTTACAAAAACTTTCAGACAGGTCGTCCAGCTCATCGTGGTGCATTAGCTAGCCACGGTTCTTACAGTGCTCACTCAGGCCAGTCTTCATTTAGTGCATTACCAGTGCAGAGTTCTCATTATGCCTCATCCGCACAGGCTTATCCAGGTTATTTCTCTGGTTATCAGGAGCAGCAGTTCTATTAGAGGAGGAGTTGTTTCGAGTGTGGAGAATTTGGTCACTTCAAGAGAGAGTGTCCTAGGTTGTTGAGTGGGATTCGATAGCAGGGTTCTATTCCAACGGCACCAGCACTAGCAGTTACACCACCCGCCCAGCCAACTCGAGGTGGGGGTCAGGAAGCTAGGGGTTGCCCAAGAGGGGGAGGCCGATCAGGTGGCGGGCAGGTTCGATTCTATGCTTTTCCTTCCAGGCCAGATGTTGTTGCCTCAGATGCAGTAATCACAGGTATTTTTTCAGTGTGCCACAGAGAAGCTTTTATATTATTTGACCCTGGTTTCAATTATTCATATGTATCATCGTATTTTGCTCATTATCTGGATATGCCCTATGAGTGCTTAATTTCACTTGTTTGTGTATCTATACCGGTGGGCGATATTAATACTGTGGACTGTGTGTTTCGGTCGTGTGTGGTAACTATTGGGGAACTGGAGACTAGAGTTGATCTCTTATTACTCAGTATGGTTGATTTCGATGTAATCATGGGGATGGATTGGTTGTCTCCGTGTCATGCTATCCTGTCCAGAACTAGAACAGCTACCTCGGCCTCACACCAAACAACACTCACTTCTAAATCCAAAGGGAGATATAACCTAATAAGAATGAGGAAAAGGCATGACCAAAATAATTGTGTGAAATAAGTGAATTTTTCCAGTTAAGGCATTCTTGATTGATTGAGACAAAACGGTTCCCTCAATACAGCTTAACTCCGTAAAGGTGTCACGCAAAAATTGTGACGTTGACAATATCGGGGTTTCCAAAGGTTGAATGGAGAGGTTCTCTAGATTTTGTTCCTAGCAGGGTAATTTCTTATTTGAAGGCCCAATGTATGGTTGGAAAGGGATGTCTGTCATATTTGGCCTTTGTGAAGTATGTTGATGCAGATACTCCTATTATTGATTCAGCACCGGTCGTGCGAGACTTTCCGGATGTATTTCCTGTATACCTGCCTGGTATGCCACCCGACAGGGATATTGATTTCAGTATTGACTTGGTGCAGGGCACTCAGCCCATTTCTATTCCTCCGTATCGTATGGCACAAGCTGAGTTAAAAGAATTGAAAGAGCAACTTCGGGAACTCCTTGAAAAGGGGTTTATTAGGCCTAGTGTGTCACCTTAGGGTGCACCGGTTCTGTTTGTGAAAAATAAAGATGGTACTACGCGGATGTGCATCTATTATAGGAAGTTGAACAAAGTTACAATCAAGAATAAATATCCCTTGCCGCGCATTGATGCCTTATTTGACCAGCTTCAGGGAGCGAGGGTGTTCTCCAAAATTGATTTGAGATCTGGGTATCACCAGTTAAAAATTCAGGATTCGGATATTCCAAAGACGGCATTCAGAACGCGTTATGGCCGCTATGAATTTCTTGTGATGTCTTTTGGGCTAACCAATGCTCCAACGACATTTATGCATTTGATGAATAGTGTATTCCAGCCATATCTTGATTTATTTGTCGTAGTATTTATTGATGATATCCTGGTGTACCCACGTAGCCAAGAGGAGCATGCAAAACATTTGGGTATTGTATTACAGAGGCTGAGAGAAGAGAGACTTTATGCCAAATTCTCTAAGTGTGAGTTCTGGCTTAATTCGGTGGCATTCTAGGGACATATAGTGTCCGGTGAAGGAATTAAGGTGGATCCGAAGAAAATATTGGCAGCTCGGAGTTGGCCCAAGCCATCTTCAGTTACTGAGATTCGGAGTTTTCTCGGCTTGGCCGGTTATTATCATCGTTGCGTGGAGGGTTTCTCATATATTGCATCACTTATGACTAAATTGACCTAGAAAGGTGCTTCGTTCAGGTGGTCGGATAAGTGGGAAGAGATCTTTTAGAAACTCAAGACAGCTTTGACTACAACTCCAGTATTGATATTGCCTACATGTTCAGAGTTTTATACTGTGTATTGTGACGTATCGCATATTGGTCTCGGCGCAGTGCTTATGCAAGACGGTAGGGTGATTGCCTATGCATCCAGACATTTAAAGGTATATGAGAAACAATTATCCAGTCCACGATCTTGAGTTAGCAGCTATTGTTCATGCCTTAAAAATTTGGCGGCATTACTTGTATGGTGTCCAGTGTGAGGTATATAGCGATCATCGGAGTCTGCAACATTTGTTTAAATGGAAGGATCTTAATTTGCGGTAGCGAAGGTGGTTAGAGTTGCTTAAGGATTATGATATCACTATTCTTTATCATCCCGGCAAGGCCAATGTAGTGGCCGATGCCTTGAGTCGTAAGGCGGAGAGTTTGGGCAGCTTAGCATACATATCGATAGCAGAGAGGTATTTAGCCTTGGATGATCAGGCCTTGGCTAATCAGTTTGTTAGATTGGATGTTTCGGAGCCGAATCGAGTTTTGGCTTGTGTGGTTTCCCAGTCTTCTCTGTATGATCGTATTAGAGAACGTCAGTATGATGACCCACTTCTGCTTGTCCTTCAGGACACGGTTCAGCACGGTGATGCCAAGGAAGTCACTATTGGAGAGGACGGTGTATTACGGATGAATGGAAGGCTTTGTGTGCCTAATATAGATGGTTTGCATGAGTTGATTCTCCAGGAAGCTCATAGTTCGCGGTACTTCATTCATCCAGGTGCTCCGAAGATGTATCAGGATTTGAGGCAGCACTATTGGTGGAGGCAGATGAAGAAGGATATAGTTAGGTTTGTAGCTCGGTGTCTAAATTGTCAACAGATGAAGTATGAATATTAGAGGCCGGGAGGATTACTTTAGAGACTTGAAATTCCGGAGTGGAAATGGGAGCGTATTACAATGGATTTCATAGTTGGGCTCCCACCGGACCTTGAGAAAATTTGATATTGTTTGGGTGATAGTAGATTGGCTGACCAAGTCCGCACATTTTATTCCAGTTGGTACTAATTATTCTTCCGAGCGATTGGCTGGGACTTATATTCGTGAGATTGTTCGTCTACACGATGTTCCGGTGTCCATTATTTCAGATTAGGGTACGCAGTTTACCTCACATTTTTGGAGGGCAGTGCAGCGAGAATTGGGCACACAAATTCAGTTGAGTACAACATTGCACCCTCAGACGGACAGAAAATCCGAGCGCACTATTCAGATATTGGAGGATATGTTACGTGCTTGTGTCATTGATATTAGGGGTTCTTAGGATCAATTTCTGCCACTCGCAGAGTTTGCTTACAATAACAGCTACTAGTCACGTATTCAGATGGCTCCGTATGAGGCTTTGTATGGGAGACGGTATGATCCCCGGTGGGTTGATTTGAGTCGGGTGAGGCTAGGCCGTTGGGTACTGACTTGGTTCAGGATGCTTTAGAGAAGGTCAAAGTGATTCAGGAACGGCTTCGCACGGCACAGTCTAGACATAAGAGTTATGCCGACAGGAAGGTTCGTGATATTGTTTACATGTTTTGGGAGAAGCTTCTGCTCAAAATTTCACCCATGAAGGATATGTTGATGTTCGGGAAGAAGGAAAAGTTGAGCCCTCAGTATATTGGGCCTTTTTAGATACTTTGGAAAATTGGAGGAGTGGCTTATACACTTGCTTTGCCACCTAGTCTATCAGGTGTTCATCCAGTGTTCCATGTATCCATGCTCCGAAAGTATGTCGAGGATCCGTCTCATATTCTAGAATTCAGTACAGTGCAGCTGGACGGTTATTTGACTTATGATATGGAGCCGGTGGTTATTTTAGACCAGCAGGTTTAAAACCTGAGGTCAAAGAACATAACATCAGTGAAGGTACAGGCTAGCCAGTCGGAGAAGCTACTTCAAAAATTGAGCTCGAGATGCTGAGCAAATTCCACACCTATTTGAGACTCCAAGTATAATTCTAAACCCGTTCGAGGACGAACGTTTGTTTAAGAGTGGGAGAACGTAACGACCCGGCCGGTCGTTTTGAGTATTATAACCCCGTTTCCCTATTTACTGCTCAATGTATGATTTATAGTTATTTTATGACTTGCCGGGTTAGTTGGTTCGGGTCCGGAAGGAACTCGGAAGGAAACGAGACATTTAGTCTCACAATTGAAAACTTAAGTTAGAAAAGTTAACCGGATGTGAACTTATTTGTAAATGAACCAGGATATAAATTTTTATGATTCCAATAGCTCTGTATGGTGATTTTGGACTTAGGAGCGTATCCAAAAACTTATTTGGAGGTCGATAGAGGAATTAGGCTTGAAATGGCGAAAGTCAAATTTTTGAAACGTTTGACTGGGGGTTAACTTTTTGATATAGGGGTCAAACTCCGATTCTGAAAAAATCAATATGTCCATTATGTCATTTGTGACTTGTGTACAAAATTTTAGTTCAATCGGACGTGATGTGATAGGTTTCGGTTTTGTTTGTGGAAACTTGAAATTTTAAAGTTCATTAGGCTTGAATTGGGGTATGATTTGTGGTTTTAGAGTTGTTTGAGGTAATTTGAGGGTTAGACTAAGTTGGTATGGTGTTTTAGGATTTGATGGAATATTTGGTTAAGGTCCCGGTGGCCTCGGGTGAGTTTCTGAGGGTTAACAGATTGCATTTGGACTTAGAAGAAAATCTGAAGGTTTCTGCCATCTGATGTAATCACACCTGAGGAAATTTCCATCGCATGTGCGTGCTCGCAAAAGTGAGCTTTCCATCGCAGATGCATCCAGGCGTGGTTGGGGCTTCGATCGCAGAAGCGACAGCTCCTCGTAGAAGCATGTCCGTAGATGCGCACAAAATCCCGCAGAAGAGGAAACCCCTGGGCAGTACAAACACAGAGTGGTTCCGAGCTTTTGTCATTTTTTTTGGGTATTTCAAGCTCGGGCTGGGCGATTTTGAGCGGGATTTTCACTGGAAATCTTGAGGTAAGTCACTTGTGATCATTTGTACTTCATAATATTGAATTATCATTGAATAATACGACTAGATTACATGTTTGTGAGGTGTAAATGAGAGATTTGAACTTAGGGATTTGAAAATAAGATTAGAAGATTTGGAGGTCGAGTTGAGGTCGGATTTTGGTAATTTTGGTATGGTTAGACTCGTAGTTGAATGGGCGTTCATATTTTATAACTTTCGCTGGATTCCAAGATGTGGGCACCCACGGGAAATCTTTGAGCTAAATTTCAGATTTTTATGGAACATTAGCATTTTCTTATAGAATTAACTCCAATAAATTTTATTGACTGAATTGAATTATTTGTGACTAGATTCGAGTCGTTTGGAGGCTAATTCATGAGGAAAAGACATTGCATAGTAAAGAATTTTACGGTTTGAGGTAAGTAACAGTTTTAAATCTGGTCCTGAGGGTATGAAACCCCGGATTTTTGTGCCATGAAATTATTTTGGAGGTGACGCACATGCTAGGTGACGGGCTTTTGGTCATGCACCGAGGGGATTGTGACTTGGTCCGACCCGTAGAAACTGTTAAGTTGAATAACTTGTTGTTAGCTATGTGCTCTCTATGTGTTGTGGAAATTTGAATGTAAGTCATGTTAGAAACCATGTTTAGGCTATATGTTGGTATTGTTGGAACCCACAGAGGCCGTGTACATATTGAACTATCTGCTTAATTGTTGTTTTGCACTCGGTCACTGTTTACTTGTTTATTCTATCCCAGTCTCTATTGTTCATTATTGATGCATCATATCATTGTTGTTTTGGGTGATTATCATGACTATTGAGAGCCCAAGAGACGGGAGAGATTTATGACTGAGTGAAGCCGAGGGCCTGATTGTGAGATATTATACTATAGCACATGGGTTGTCTGTGCAACACATGATTTATTTGTGCAGATCCTTATATTATACTATAGCAAGTGAGTTGTTCGTGCAACACGTGAGTTGTCCATGCGGATCCAGATATTTATTCTAGGGCACGTGAGTTATCCGTGCAGATTATAGCGCTTGGGCTGTAGGAACCCCTCCGGAGGCTGTACACCCCAGTGAGCGCGGGTACCCATTGAGTGAATGCTGAGAGCTGGGAGCCCAGTGAGTAATTGTTATCCTGAGAGGTTGTACTTGCTTTTCATTTGTTTGTTGCACTTAGTTTCTATTTGACATTGTTGTGAAATTTTCTGGAATATTTTGTATCCGGAATACATGAACTTGAACTATAAAGAATTGATTTGACCTAAACTGCTGGATTTGAAAGCATGTCTATTCTTTGCTGGAATTTCTGAAAGTGAACTATAACTGTGTAGCTCATCACTATCTTCAGTTCCTTATTTATTATTGTTACTTGCTGAGTTGGTTGTACTCATACTACACCCTGTACTTCGTGTGTAGATCCAAGTATTCCCAGCCATAGCGGGTGTTGATTCTTTCGCGTAATTGATTTTTCGGAGATTGCGAAGTAGCTGTCGTGTTTCGCAGACCTTGCCTCTCCTTCCCTATCTCCTTGTTTACTGTATTTGATCTCAGACTATTATAGATCGTATTTTTCAGACTTTTATTCATAATAGAT
The DNA here is from genome assembly GCA_000715115.1 of Nicotiana otophora. Classification (NCBI taxonomy): domain Eukaryota; kingdom Viridiplantae; phylum Streptophyta; class Magnoliopsida; order Solanales; family Solanaceae; genus Nicotiana; species Nicotiana otophora. The sequence continues at coordinate 179,491 of AWOL01S0045497.1, forward strand.
GCTCATGTTCTCTATGACACTAGGTTTTGGGGAATGTTCATATCAGTATTTGTGGGATTTTGTACTGTATTTATATATTATGTTTTTCAAACTTAAAGGAAATTGGGGGTTATTGATATTATCGGCTTTCCTAGTATTGAGATAGGCGCCATCACAACAGGTCAAATTTTGGGTGGTGACTGGTTATCTCCTGCAGAGTAGTCTACGGAGGTGTGATCCTTATAATATTGTGTGAAGAGTTTCTTTTCTACTAGCGCAGTATATATGTTGAGAATTGAATTTGAACATGGTTGAGGAAGTTGACCTGATCGTCATTTGGGTGTATGCAAGCTTAGTAGATGATTTGAGGTACTATATGGTTTGTGTTATATGAGCTTATGAAGAATTTAGTTGAATTCCCATGTTGTATTATGGAAGTAATAGAGTATGGGTATGGTGAGTTATCAGATGTTCTATTCTATGGCATTGAGCTAAGTGAGGGAGTATGCTATCGATGATTTGCTTGCATGGTTACGTGTTGTATTGGTTTTGGTCTGAGGCATACTTGTGGATAGGTTATTACTTACAGATACTGATATCGAGGATGACTCGAGTAAACAGATTTGTGGATACGAGATGTGTTACACTTTATGGGTATATGGAAATCATGGAATGGCTTGAGTTGTTATTCGTGATGGATGTAGTGTGCATGGTGTAGCAATTTGCTCAGTTGCGCTAAGGTGGAGCTATTTCTTTGGGTGTTGTTATGCTAATGGGGCACAAGTCGTTCGTCCCGTTTGGTCGGTGTAGTTTTCATTTGAGCGGGGTGGATGACTCTCGAGAAAGTTCTAATGGATTCAAGGTTTTCATGTAGCAATTGTAAATATTTCGAGACTCGCGGTATTTCTATCTCATCATGGATTTTACATTTCAGTATCAGAAAGGTGGAGGAAACGGCTTCAGATTCACAAAAGGTCTCTTCAGAGTGGTTGTCTCGATTGTGGTACTTTTGGGGTGCTTGAGAAGGAATACATCAGCTTATGGGCCTTAGGGTGGTGTGGTTCTATGCTAGGATCTCTTGCGGTGAGCTTTGGGTGAGAATCATGGTATTCTAACAAGGAGAAGTGTCAACTTGAGGGAAATTCGGATGGAACTCCGAGAAATAGGACAGCTTGATAGTAGGTTGGATCAGTACGATAATAGATATGATCGGTTCTTTGGGTACTTATGATGTAGTGATGATCTACAGCTGTTTTGGTGTCAATGCTCTTGGGTTTGGCAACCTGCGTGGTTTGGTTGAGTTAGAGAGACTCAGTTCTAATGGTTTGGTTATGGGCAAATAGGTTTCAAAGAGTTCTCGATGGTTTCTATCATAGCTTGAGATGGATATTTCCTACCGGTATGAGGAGCATGTTGTGTATTGTGATTTTTTCCTGGATGGGATCAAATGGAAGGTTTCTGACTGATCGGGTATGTATTCTATTTGTGACTTTGGGTTGATTATGAGATTCTCGTACATTTTATATGATGGCATGATAGATGCAGTGTATTGTGTAGGATTGAGTTTTGCATGTGCAAGGTCACGGTTCATATTTGGAGGGAAGGTCATGAATTTTGGACAGCATGGACGGTTTCAGATATACAAATGAATGTTATAAATGCTTGGTAATTCCTGAGAAGGGTGCACATTTCAAAAGGCACACTGAGTGTTGATTTACGGATGCTTCATTGGTTTTGCGGTACTCGCCTGGTTGACCGACTGTTGATATTCAGATTTTGCTATATGGCACGAAAGAATTATGTAAGTATTCCTCGTGGGATGATCGTGTATAAGAGATGTGTTAGACAATCGGGCGGTGGAGTTGAGAGCAGATATGGTGATGCGTGTGTTCTATGAATTTGGAGACTGGGAGTTCTCAGAAGCAGATTGTTTCATAGTTGAGGACTGTGATGTTGTGGTGTTATGATTCAGTCATTGTAGACTTTCGTAGGGTTATTTATCTATTTGTGGATGACCAAAGTTGATGTGTATTCTACACCGAGTCGGATTGGTTGACTCGGTACTGCTATTGTTGAGGGATGTGCCATCCGGTAGAGTTGAGCTTATTCGTATTCTGATATGATCTATGTGTTACTCCTCTATGCTACGACGGGTTGTGATTTGTTGGTTATAAGCACACATTGTGTGCTTCTATTTGCCCTTTTAGCGAAATTTGATCGAGATGGGTATTAGGGTGTGGAATGAGTAATTGCGCATTGGTTATGTTCTTTCCGGACTGTGGTATTGTGTTATTTGTTTATACATGGTTATGGTCATACATCTTGAGTACTTGATGTCGAATTACACGTGGTTTTTAATTTCGGGCATGGTGGCTTGAGGTATTTCATATGGACCAGTGTTTGGATGGGGTCACGCATTGAAGCGGAGTTGTGTTGAGATATGATCCCTTGTGTTAGATTCGTGTGTCTTGGTTCTACCATGTATGATGCGTTCGTAGCATTGCGATTGTGGTGTTACTTGTTGAACTTGCGGGATGGTTTTCTCGTTTGAGCTGTTTTCCATTATTAAGTATATTTTAATTGTTACGTATTGGTGCACAGATTGCACGATTTGTGGCTCTAGGTAGTATTGGTGTGGCATGTCAGTATAGTATCTTGTATTTGATAAGCTGAGGTCATTGGACCTAGGATGGATACTATCGGATTTGATTACAGCATGTATGGAGGAATAATATCGGAAGTCGGCTTAGGATTTGGGTTACGTTCTTGTCAGACGAGAGGGAGCTCCAAGACTTGTTGATCTGATAAAGTGGTTATGAGTTTCTGTGTGTTTCTTTCATCATCGGCAGAGTACTAAGGTTTCGAATAAGGTTTTATTTGATATGGGGTTTATTACCGGTATCAGGCTTGTTTTGAGCAGTTATTGTGGTAAGAAGTTATTGCTACAAATACGCGAGTTATGCGCTATATCATGTGATTAAATCTTGGGTTATGGTTATGGATCGATACAGCTTGTTCAGACTTATATAGTGTGTAGATGCGAGATTCAGGTCTTATAGGAAGTTCCAGATGTTGGAAATTGGATTATGTGGTTTACGGGCTAAGGTTGAAGTAATGATCTTCAGTTATGTTGTGTTATCGGGCCTATATGGAATAGTGTGATGTGGGATCACCCCTGGGTATGTGCGTGGTAAGGTCACACGGCAGTTTGATGGCTTTAGAATGACTCTTGGCATGTACGAGGACGAACGTATATTTAAGTGAGGGAAGATGTCACTAGCCGAATGGTCGTTTTGAGCATTTACAATTCTCTCGGTAGTTTGGGGGCATGAGTAGCTCCGTATGATATATTATGACTGGTGTGTATCATCGGTTTTGGAATTCAGGTGATCCAGAGTTTGATTTGGAAGAATGAATTTCATCGTTGAAGCTTTAAGTTGGAAGAGTTGACCAAGTTTGACTTTTGTAAATTTGACCCCGGAACGAATTTTTAAGGGCTCCATTAGGTTTGGATGGTGATTTTGGACTTGGGCGTATGCCCGGATTTGCATTTGGATATTTCTAGGTGGGTTCAGCGCTAATTGGCGAAAGTTGAAAATTTGAAGGCTTGGAAAGATCATAAGTTTGACCGAGAGTGGACTATAATGATATCGGGCTCAGATTGTGATTCTGAGAATTTGAATAGCTTCGTGATGTCATTTGGGTCTTGTGTGTAAAATTTGGGTTCATTCCGAGTTGATTTGATATGTTTCGACGCGAGTTTTGGTAGTTGAAAGATTTAAAGTTCATTAAGTTGGAATTGAGGTGCGATTCGTCATTTCGGTGTTGTTATGTGTGATTTGAGGCCTCGACTAGGTATTTGTTATGTTATGGGACTTGTTGGTATATTCAGATGAGGTCCCGAGGGGCTCGGGTGAGTTTCGGATGAGGTTAAGATCATTTTGGAAATTTTGGCTAAGGCTGGAATGGCATAGGTTCTGGTGTGACCGCAGCTGCGGGGCTTTGGGCGCATGTGCGTAGCCGCAAAAGCGGAAGTGTCATCGCAGAAGTGAGGTGAGTCCTGGGCAAGGAAGATTGCAGGAGTGGAAATTGGGGCGCATCTGCGGCCCGTAGGCACAAAAGCGAACTTGAGCGCAGGAGCGTGTTTGGCTTCGCACCTGCAGTTGCGCAGAAGTGGGTGGAGATCCGCATGTGTGAGGGGTCAGCTAGCTAGTGGAGTCCGCGGAAGCGGCTTATTTGTTTGCAAAAGCGGAAATGGATGGGCAGAAGATTTTAAATCGAGGGTTTGGTCATTTTGTTCATATTTTGAGCTATAGACCTTGGATTGATGCGATTCTTGGAGAAATTTTCACCATGTGACTTGGGGTAAGCATTTTTAACCCACTTGTGATTATATTTCGTGATTTTGTCTTCATTTTAGTTAATTGGATTATGAATTTTTAAAGAGAAATTGGGGGTTTTAACCTAAAGTTTCATAGAGTGAGTTTTTGAGATTTGAACATCGATTCGGAGTCGGATTTCAGTGAAACTAGTATGATTGGACTCGTAATTGAATGGATTGTCGGATTTACCAAGTTTCGTCGAGTTCCGAGGTGCGGGATTGGATTGGAATTTTGGGTTGATTTGGGCTTTGATTAAAGATTCGACCTTTATCGATTGGGTTTGTTTCTTTTGGCATTAATTGATGTATTTGAGTTGCTTTTGGCTAGTTTTGAACCGTTAGGAGGTCGGTATGCGTGGGATGGCATTTTTGGAGCCTCGCTTGGCCTGCTCGGTATTAGATTTGGCTTGTTCAAGGTAAGTAACACTTCTAAACTTGGTGTTGAGGGTATGAACCTCGAATATACGTGATATGAGTTTGGTGTTTAGGTGACGCACATGCTAGGTGACGGACATGTGGGCGTGCACCATGTGAACTGTGACTCAGTTATTTCTGTGGTACTGTGTAGTTACCTAATCTTATTTGTATTCATGAAATCTCTACGTGCTAGAGTAATTGGGTTGTGATTCATGTTAGAAGCCATGTCTAGGATATATGCTTATCCTGTTGGAACTCACTAAGGTCATCTTTGCTGTTGAGTTATTTGCTTACATTGCAATTACATACTCAGTTATAAGGATTCATTTGCATATCATATCTCAGTCTCTGTTACCATTCATTGATACATCACATCATCATGTTGGGATGATTTTCATTACATTGTGAGCCCGAGAAACTAGAGAGATAGATGACTGAGTGAGGCAGAGGGCCTGATGGTAAGGATTTATTTTGGGATCGAGCTGCATGCCACATCATGTTTTATTGATTTATGCCATGATTGTCTTGGTATAGCGCTTGGGCTGAAGGAGTCCCTCCGGAGTCTGTACACACCCTCAGTTAGCGCAGGTACCTACTGAGTGTGAGTGTCGAGTGTGAGTGCCGAGCGATTGGGAGGATTGAGTGATTGGGAGGATTGAGTGACTGTGAGGACTGAGAGACTGTGAGGACTGAATGACTGTGAGGACTGAGTGACTGGGAGGACTGAGTGAATTGTTACTCTGACAGTATGCATGTGATTTTATCACTGAGTTGCATTGCATTCGACATGCACACTTGACATACAGGCATAGAGATGTATTTTCCTCATGTTGTACGACTTGCATCATTCATGACTTCACAAACATATTGACATGTAGGCATAGAGATGTACTTTCCTCATGCCATTTGAAAATGAAAAATTTACATGTTTAAAGTTTTGGGAAAAATCACAGTTTCACAAACGTACTCGAATTTTGGTGATTTTGGTAAACGATTTGGGTTTTTACTGATATTCTTGAAAAGCATGCCTATATTTTCGGAACTGTGAACGAGCTGAGCATTATATCTCTGAGTTACTTCTTTTATCACTTTTATTATGTTTTTATGAACTGTTATTGGCTATTGGTGTTGGACTCCGACCTTTGTTCCAGCTCGTCACTACTTTCAACCTAAGGTTAGGTTTGTTACTTATTGAGTACATGGGGTCGGTTGTACTCGTATTAAACTTCTGCACCTTGCGTGCAGATGTTGGATGCGGATGTTGCTGTACACGGCAGGAGCTGGATTTGAAGATGTACATGTGTTCCAATTATAACTGCCTCTTGTTCATAGTAGCCCTAGACTTATAAAAATTTGTTTATGTATATTCGGACAAAAGTTATATATGTATTTCAATCATAAAACAAGTTACGAAACTACTCGCGCACTGAAAATACCAAAAAGAGACCATCTTGACCCGATATTGACCATGGTCAAGCTCCAAATACTTAACTTAACTAGTTTCTCAATCAATGATGCAAGATACACCCGAACCCCTCGGGACCCAATCCAATCATACCAACAAGTACAAATACAATACCCAAATGTATCCACAACCGCAAAACACCCACGGGAACATCACAACAAAGAATCGAGACTCAAACCAAATAAAATTTCTCTTAAGAATCTTCATTCTTTCAAATGGGTGTTTGTATCACACTTAAACACTTCAGATTACTTCCAAACTTTGCACACAAGTTCAATTCAACTATGTAGACCTATCCAAAATCCCGGAATACCAATTGGAGTTCAATAACATCAAGGTAAACGCTTGGTCAAACTTATGAACTCTTAAGTTCTTCAAATTACCAACTTTCGACAAATAGTATCGAATTCATCTAGGAACCTCCGAAACTAAATCCGGATATATGTACAAGTCCAAAATTATCATACGATACTATTAGAATAATCAAAATCTGATTATGAGTCTGTTACCCAAAAGTCAAACCATGCTCAAACTTAAGGTATTTCTAAACCTCTAAATTTTCAGCTTTTGGTAAAACAAGCCAAATCAACCTAGGAACCTCCTAATTTAATAACGGGAGGACGTCTAAGTCCAAAATCACCCTCCGGACCTAACAGAGCCGTCACAACTCCGATCCAAGAACAAATAGGCCAAAGTCAAACTTGGTGAACTCTTCCAGCTTAAAGCTTCTAAAATAAGAATCACTCTTCCAAATCAATCCTGAACCACTTGAAAACCAAACCCAATGATACACACAAGTTATAATACACCATATGAAGCTACTCAAAGTCTCAAACAACCGAATAAAATGCTAAAGCTCAAAACGACCGGTCAGGTCATTACAAAAGTTCAAGAATTGCTAAAATCACAACAGAGTTTCTGATTCCTATCAAACCAACTCGGAATGACACCAAACTTTTCCGACAAGTTCCAAATGACAAAAATGGACCTATTCCAAGTTCTGAAACTAAAATCTGAACCCGATAGCTACAAAGTCAAACCATGGTCAAACTTAGGAAATTCCAAACCTCCAAATTGCTAACTTTCGGCAAAAAGAGCCAACTCAACCTAGCAACCTCTGAAATCAATTCCAAGCATACGCTTAAGTCCAATATCACCATACGAATCTATTGAAACCATCAAAATACCGCTTTGTGGTCTTTTCATAAAAATTAAACCTCGGTCAATATTCCCAACTTAAGCTTCCAAACTAAGAACCATGCATCCCAAAACAATCCAAAACCTCCCCGGAACCAAACCAATTATCTTTGCAAGTCACATATCGATGAATACACACACGGGAAGCTTCAAAAGAGAAAACTGAACGTAAATACACAAAATGACCAATCAAATCGTTACGAAAATGTATCATAAGAATTCCACATTCTTTATCTTTTGAGGTTAATATAATCTCTAACTGTTAATTTTAGAAAAAAATGCAAGCCACTAGAAAGATCAGCACAAATATCTAAAGTTCAATCTCCTTTGCATCAGGTACATGTATTTTGCAGCTTTTGTAGTTTATTAGCTGGAAAGTGCAAAGTTTAAATTTTGTGCCATGTATTATGCAGTACATAAGAAGATTGCTCTTTTCTAATCTTAACAAGTTTTCAATAGAGCATGCTCACATAACTTTATAGGCTTCGTTGGAGTGAATTCGAAGCATACCTATTTATATTTTTTTTTGGGTTAGTATAAATTAGGTCTAGCTACGTGAGAGAGAAAGAAAGGGAGAGGGGTGAGAGGTTGACTACAGAGGGGAAGATGCGTACAAATGGTTAATTGGTGTAACGACCCGACTTGTCATTTTAAGAATTTACGCCTCGTTCAGTGACTTAAGATCTCGAGCAGCTTCGCAATATGTATTATGACCTGCGGGTGTGGTCGAGTTTGATTTACTGAAGATTCAGAATTAAATTAAAAGAACAATCCTTATTTAGAAGCTTAAATGGAAAGAGTTGACCAGAGAGTTGACTTTTAAGTAAACGACTCCGGAATAGAATTTTGATGATGTCCATAGCTCCGTATGGTGATTTTGGACTTAGGAGCGTGTCCGAAAAATTATGTTAAGGTCCGTAGTGGAAGTAAGCTTGAAATGGCAAAAATATTAAATTTTGGAAAGTTTGACCGGAGAGTTGACGTTTTGATATCGGGGTCAAAATATTATTCTAAAAAATTGAATAGCTTCATTATGTCATTTATGACTTGTGTGCAAAATTTGAAGTCATTCTCGATTGATTTGATATGTTTCGGCACAAGATATAGAATTTGAAAGTTCAAAGTTCATAGATTTTGATTTGAGGTACGATTCATCGTTTTGATGTTGTTGGATATGATTTGAGGCCTCGAGTATGTCCGTGTTATGTTATGAAACTTGTTGGTATGTTCGGACGGGGTCCCGACGGCCTCGGGTGAGTTTCAGATGCTTAACGGATCGAATTTGGATTTGGAGGAGGAGCTGAAGCAGCTGGGCTGCTGGTGTGATCGCACCTGCGCGAAAAAGGGCCACAGGTGCGAGCTCGTGGATGATAGGAATGGTTCGCAGAAGCGAAAATGCATGGGCTGTCCAGGCACCGTGGGTGCGAAGACCGCAGGTGCGAAAACAATCATCGCGGGTGCGAAGACCGTGGGTGCGAAAACAGTCATCGCGGGTGCGAAGACCGCAGAAGTGAAGAATTCACCGCTGATGCGAAGACCACAGGTTCGAAGAAATCAACACGGATGTGAAGACAGCAGGTGCGAAGAAATCACCGCGGATGCGAAAATCCTGGACATAATGTTAAAAACAGAGGGGGGTTCCGAGTTTTGCCATTTTGTGGACCTTCAAGCACGGTTTTGGGGGTGATTTTGAGAGGGCATTCAAGGAAAACTTGCGGTAAGTCACTTGTGATTATTTCTACTCCATAATATTGAAATATCATTGACTAATTCGACTAGATTATATATTTTTGAGGTGTAAATCGGGGGTTTGAACTTACGGATTTGAAAATAAGATTTGAAGATTTGGTGTCGAGTTGAGGTCAGATTTTGGTAAAAATGGTATGGTTAGACTCGTGGTTAAATGGGCTTTCGAATTTTATAACTTTTATCGGGTTCCGAGATATGGGTCCCACGGTCAATTTTTGAGCTAATTTTGGATTTTTTTGTTGGAAAATTAGTATTTTCTTATGGAATTAATTCCAATAAATTTTATTGACTGAATCGAATTATTTATGGCTAGATTCGAGGTGTTTGGAGTTCAAATTCAAGCAAGAAGGCGATTTTGAAATATCGGCATAACTTCGAAGAGGTAAGTGTCTTGCTTAACCTTGAGTGGGGGAATTGTCACGACCTAAAATCCCACCACAGTCTCTAAGACTAGATAAGCCGATTTCTATTACATTTTGAAGCCTTTTTGTTGTATTTAAAATCTAACAGTGGAAATAATTACAATACACAACCTCCCAAGACTGGTAGTACTGAGTCACGAACTCTAACTGAATACATGGTATGACCACGAGGACCGAATATACAATACTATTTGATTACAAATTAACAGTACAATGAAATAAAAAGAATCCAAGGGAGTGCCACGGCCAAGCAGCTCTACCTTGAATCCTTATGATCGCGCTTTCACTCTGCTCAAGTCCGATATCTCCAATACCTGGCTCTGCACAAAAACTGTGCAGAAGTGTAGAGTGAGCACATCACAGCGGTGCCCAGTATGTATCAAGACTAACCTCAATGGCGTAGAGACGAGGTACAGTCAAGACACTCCTAGTCTAATAACATGTGCAATATAATATTCAAAATACTAGGAAACAAATAATAATAAAGGTACGATAAAACAACCAGTGATATGTACAACAAACAACAAGAATACCATTAATATCACTCAACAATTAATAAACACAATTACACCCAATTAAATCAAGCCCTTCAAATAAATATTTTTCACATAGTTCTTCCAGATAACTCTCTTTCAAATATAATTTTCTCAAATAATTATTTTTCAAGAATAATTCTTTCAATAAATCTTTTAAAATACAATTTCCTCAAATAAATATTTTTCAAAATATAATTATTTTATATAATACTTTCTTAGTAAAACTCCTTCCAAATAAATATTTTTGAATATAATCCTTTCAATTAAAAAGTCACCATGTGACACCCCATTTCAAAATCATCAAAATACGGGTCTCAGCCCATTTTCATATTTCCACGGCACCTCGTGCTCATAATTAAATCATCATATTTGCCCGGCACCTCGTGCCCTCATTTTATATCACAACTGCACGAACAATTCACGTGCCAAATACCATTATCATTTCATCACAGCACCTCGTGCCCCCATTTTATATCACAACTGCAAGGACAATTCACGTGCTAATATCCCCATTTCATATCACAATTCACGATACCACGTGCCCACATTTAATTTTATAAACCGCCTGGCAATAGCCACATGCTCCCAATTTTAACATAAATCAGATTATTATCAATTTACTAACAACAAGACAAGTTGCACAAGGTATAAAAATAAACACAAGAAAATCACAACATCACATGAAGATTGTCAACACCACAACCGCACATCATCACATATCGTCCCTAACAATAGCCACCCTTATCGCTCCTATATCCACCCTTATCGCTCCTATAGCCACCCTTATCGCTCCTATAGCCACCCTTATCGCTCAGCTCTGACAATATCAATAGCCACCCTTATCGCTCCTATAGCCACCCTTATCGCTCCTATAGCCACCCTTATCGCTCCTATAGCCACCCTTATCGCTCCGACCAGACAGTATCAATAACCAACAAACACAACAGTGAAATGCCACCCTTATAACCACATAATATCAATTGTGAAATGCCACCCTTATCTCCCCAAAATAACAACTCACACAACACAATAATTTACACGGAAAATTATCACAACAACATAACAAAAATCAATTCATATCACAATTTGCCCAATGGCCACAACCAAATTTCAAAGGTACAACCAAGTCAATTAATTTCACAACAAATAGACAAATGTTCCACACAATGTGTACCACACCCAAATACAATCAATAGAGATAGAAATTACTCAACATAAAGTAAAGTCTTCATAAAAGATCAAATTTTCAATAATTATATAAACACCTTTTCTTAAGCTCATTTAATTAATTATTTGCAGATGGGAAAATCCAAACTGAAATTAAATTTCAATAATTATCATGCCAGCAAATTCATGAAATTTCATAAATAATCAAATAACAATCACATCACATTGTCATATAACAGCAGAGTCAACAACAAGGGTTTCGGCACGACAAGTAGATGATTAAATATATGCCAACAATTATCCAATTTACCACTCAATATGCTCAAGACTTTAACTCAATAAAATTTGCACATATAAACCAAGTACGTACTCGTCACCTCGTGTACATGATTTTTAATTACCCAAATTGCACATAAGATTCAATGCCTAAGGGGAATTTCCCCAACTCGAGGTTAAGCAAGACACTTACCTCTTCGAAGTTATGCTGATATTCCAAAATCGCCTACTTGCTTGAATTTGACCTCCAAATACCTCTAATCTAGCCACAAATAATTCGATTCAGTCAATAAAATTTATTTGAATTAATTCCATAAGAAAATACTAATTTTCCAACAAAAAATCCGAAATTAGCTCAAAACTCAACCGTGGGGCCCACTTCTCGGAACCCGACAAAAGTTACAAAATCTAAAATCCCATTCAACCACGAGTCTAACCATACTATTTTTACCAAAATCTGACCTCAACTCGACCTCCAAATCTTCAAATCTTATTTTCAAATCCCTGAGTTCAAACCCCCAATTTACACCTCAACAACATGTAATCTAGTCGTATTAGTCGATGATAATTCAATATTATGGAGTAAAAATGATCACACGTGACTTATCTCAAGTTTCCCTTGAATTCACTCTCAAAATCGCCCCAAAGACCGTGCTTGAAGGTCCAAAAAATTACAAAACTCGGAACCCCCTCTGTTTTTAACATTCTGTCCAGGATTTTTGCATCCGCGGTGATTTCTTCGCACCTACTGTCTTCGCATCCGCGGTGATTTCTTCGCACCTGCGTTCTTCGCATCCGCAGTAATTTCTTCACACCTGCGGTCTTCGCATCCGCGGTGATGTCTTCGCACCTGCGGTCTTTGCACCCGCGATGACTGTTTTTGCACCCACGGTCTTAGCACCCACGGTGCCTGGACAGCCCATGCATTTTTGCTTCTACGAATCATTCCTCGCATCCGCGAGCTCGCACCTGCGGCCCTTTTTCGCGCAGGTGCGATTACACCAGCTGCTTCAGCTCCTCTTCCAAATCCAAATTCGATCCGTTAAGCATCAGAAACTCACTCGAGGGCCTCGGGACCCCGTCCGAACATACCAACAAGTTCCATAACATAACACGGACCTACTCAATTCCATAACATTACACGGACCTACTCGAGGCCTCAAATCATATCCAACAATATCAAAACGACGAATCGCACCTCAATTCAAAATCTATGAACTTTGAACTTTCAAATTCTATATCTTGTGCCAAATCATATCAAATTAATCCGGAATGACTTTAAATTTTGCACACAAGTCATAAATGACATAACGAAGCTATTTAAATTTTTAGAATAATATTTCGACCCCGATATCAAAAAGTCAACCCCCCGTCAAACTTTTTAAAATTCAATTTTTTCGCCATTTCAAGCTTACTTCCACTACGGACCTCCAAATAATTTTCCGGACACGCTCCTAAGTCCAAAATCACCATACGAAGCTGTTGACATCATCAAAATTCAATTCCAGAGTCGTTCACTCAAAAGTCAACTCTTTCCATTCTAAATAAGGATTGTTCTTTTAATTTAATTTCGAATATTCAGTAAAGCAAACTCGACCACACCCGCAGGTCAAAATATATATTGCCAAGCTGCTCGAGATCTTAAGTCACTGAACGGGACGTAAATTCTTAAAACGACAAGTCGGGTCGTTACAATTGGACAAATATTAATAGCATTTTATAGGTAATTGATTAATATTGATAGTATTTTATGAATTGGTTAATATTAATAGCATTTTTCTCTAAAAAGTCAAACGGAATAGTTTGCTCCTAAAAGTATCATGCTGACGATTTCAATCAAACCTAGTAAATGAGTAGACATGAAAGAAGACCCTAAATGAAATAAGAATACTTCATAAATCCTATCGAGAATGTTTAAGGGCGGATTAAATTTTGTAAATACTGTACTTACACAAAACTAATCCAACCAATTAATTTCACTTTTTTACAGTTAAAATTTAAAGTACGAATATATGTATATATATCACTTAACTATGGATAAGTAATAAATTTGTATTAAAAGATACATAATCTTATATTTATTGATCTAATGTAAATATCGTATTTGAATAGACTTTCACAGTAAAATTTCAAACCTTCTGATCTTTTAGTGTTTTTGGATCGAAGGGAATTAAACTTAAATATTTAATTTACACCGGCATCAGAAAGCAAAAAAAAAAACGTTATTCTTTGAGTGTTTGATTCCATATTAAAAGTATACATCAGCTGGGATCCAGAGATTTCGAACATAATTATTGCATTTAGACACGATGTGAGTGACCTAAGAATGTTTGTAAATGTAACGACTCGACAGATCGTTTTGAGTGTATTAGCTCCGATCCCTTATTTACTGTTTTTCCCGTATCTGTTTTACTTAAGTGACTTGCCGGGAGGTTTTGTTTGTGGTTTCGGAATATTTCGGGATACTTAGTCCCTAAAATAGAAGCTTAAGTCTCAGAATTTTGACCGCAGTCGGAAGTGTATGAAGACGACTCCGAAATGGAGTTCCATCGATTTCGTTAGCTCCGTTGGGTGATTTTGGACTTCGGAGCGTGTCCAGACTCTGAATTTGAGGTATGTAGCTAATTTAGGCTTGAAATGGCAAAAGTCGAATTGTGAAAAGTTTGACCGGGGGTTGACTTTTTGATATCGGGGTCGGATTCCGATTCCGGAAGATAGAATAGGTCCGTAATGTTGAATATGACTTGTGTGCAAAATTTAAGGTCAATCGGACGTGGTTTGGTAGGTTTCGGCGCCGTTTGTGGAATTTGAAAGTTTAGAAGTTTTTTAGGCTTGAATTCGGGTGTAATTGAAGTTTTGATGTTGTTTTGAGTGACTCGAAGGCTCGACTAAGTTCGTATGATGTTTATGGATTAGTTGGTATGTTTGGTTGAGGTTCCGGGGACCTCGGGTGAGTTTCGAATGCTTAACGGATCACTTCTGGACTTTGGAAGATAGTAGATTTTCTGGTCTTTTGTTGCACACGTTTTCTTCATCGCGTTCGCGAGGGAATTCTCGCATTCGCGTAAGGCATCTGGAAAGGCCAGATGAGTTACTGTTTGCGTTCACGATGTGGTTCCCGCGTTCGTGAAGATGTGGAACTCTGAGGCTACACGTTTGCGACATGGTCCTCGCGTTCGCGGAGAGGAACAGGCAGATGGAGCTTCAGGCATTTAAGCCTACGCGTTCGCGAAGAGGGTCCCGTGTTCGCGTAGGGTCCATCAGTGAAAGGTACGCGTTCGCGAAAGAGGAATTCTGGTCAACATTTGTTTTGTTCAACGCGAACGCGAGGCTTTGACCGCGTTCGCTAAGAAGGAATTAACTGGGCAGATATAAAATTCAAAAACGAGGGTTTGGCCAGTGTTATCAAAACTTGAGTTTGGGAGCTCGTATTTGGACGAGATTTCGAGGGATTTTCAGAGAAATCGATTGGGTAATGATTATAGACTTGATTTTGGTTATATCCCACTAATCTATCATTAATTTCATCGTTAAATTTTTGATTTGGGTTAAAACTGGGGGGAAATGGAAAGAAGTTCTTCAACTAAGATTTTGGGTTTTGATTGGGATTTTGACATCCGATTTAGATAAATTTTATATGGTTGGACTCGTGAGTGAATGGGCTTTCGGGTTTTGTGACTTTTGTCGGATTTCAAGACGTGAGCCCGGGGCCGGCTTTTGACCAATTTCGAATTTTGGCTTGTAATGTCGTATGTTTCTTGTGGAATTGATTCCTTTTGCCTATATTAATTATCTAGTACTGTTTGTGGCTAGATTCGGAGCATTTGGAGACTGATTCGAGGGGCAAAGGCATTGCGGAGTAGATTTTTGTGCGGTTTGAGATGAGTAACAGTCTTAAATCTAGTTTTGAGGGTATGAAACCCCAAGAATTGGTATGATGTGAGTGTTTGGAGGTGACAGGCGTGTGAGCGTGCACCGCGAGGGATTGTGACTTGGTCTGTCCCGTTAGACTGTAAAGTCGAATAGCCATTATTATTACTTATTTTTCCTTGTATTTGAAAATTTGACTGCCTTTCATGTTAGAAACCATGCTTAGGCCATATGATATCACTGTTGGGACTCACAACTGTCGTATTCCTGTTGAATTGACTGCTAATTGATGTCTTTACTTAGTCACAGTCGTACTTATGTGTTATATCTCTGTTCCCTCTCATTTCTTCTTGATACTTGTTATATTCTCTGTTTAGGCTGATTATTATGATATTCTGTGAGCCCGAGGGGCTGGAGAGGTCAGTGACTGAGGTAGGGCCTGAGTGCCGAGCTATGAGCTATGTGAGGGTATATGGATCGGGTTACACGCCGCAACGAGCATTATGACTATTTATGGATTATGGATCGGATTGCACGCTGCAACGAGCCTTATGTCTACTTATATGATTGGGTCAGGCTGCACGCCGCAGCGATATAGCGCTTGGGGTGAAAGGAGCCCTTCCGGAGTTTGGACACCCCCAGTGAGTGTAGGTACCTATTGAATGTGAGTACTGAGGGCTGAGAGTTGAGTGATTAAGCTGTTGTGACGAGTTAAGTGTATGCTGCCCTGAGAGGATGTACTTGTTTTTCATTTGTTGATACACTTAGTTGCTATCTGTTAATGTTGTGAAATTTCTAAAAACATTTATATCCGGATTACCTACCATGTAACTGTCTAAACTGATTTGACTTGAACTACCGAATTTAAAAGCATGTCTACTCTTTGCTAGAATTATTGAAAATGAACTGTATTTCTATAGCTCGTCACTACCTTCTCAGTTTCTTATTTATTTATGTTACTTGTTGGGTTGGTTGTAATCATGCTACACCCTGCACTTCATGTGCAGATCCAGGTGTATTTGATAACGGAGGTCGTTGAGTTCGTGCACGATCGAGTATCGGAGACTACGAGGTAGCTGCCTGATGACGTCCAACTCCACCACTAAAAGTAAATGGACACGGTTGCATGTAATATAATTTATCCAACTATGAGTCGGGGTCGAATCCCACAGAGAACAATATGTAGGCGATTAGGAATGTAAGAGAATTATCACTTATTATGCAATGCCAAACACTTAGAATGGTTGTTGAGAAAATATTATAGCTAAATGCGAAAATGTAAACTAACCTAGAAAGCAATTACAATTATCAATGGCTAGAAGCATGGGTGCATCGGGATTTACACTCAAGTAACGATCCAATATATTTCACAATTTTATAAATATGAACGAGTTTATTATTTATTAACCTCGGATAATAATTCAATATTAGCTTCTCTCGAAGACTAACAAGACTTCCTAATTGAATTATCCCTAAAACAATTAAGAGATTAAGCACGCCCGAATACGGCTACAAGTAGTTCATTCCTATCCCTAGGTAGAATCTATAAAATGAGGGTTAACGCCTCAAATTCTTGTTAATTAATCTTTTCCAACCCCGAATTAGTTTTTCCAAAATTAATCCGAAGTGAATGGGCGAGTCCTAGGGTTAGCTAATCCCTTTGGAAACATTTAATAACAAGAATAATTAAAGAAACAATAGCTCGCTTCATAATAAATAAAAATCGTTCAATACATAAGCACAACAAGGTATTTAATCCACATTTTAAATATGATTATTTCCATAAACAAGATTCAAGTGTTGGAAATAAATACTACACACTTAGATATACAATACAAAGCAAGGAAATGAAGAAATGAGCATAAAGGAGTAAGCAATTTTCAACCAAAAGCTTCAAATCTTCAAGACCCAAGTGTGTGTGCAAGAACTCTAGCTTCCAAAACTTGTTCTCTCTAGTATATGGACTGAAAATAAATCAAAGATGTTCCACAAATGAGCTAACTCGGGTATTAAATGGGTGTAGGGGAAAAAATATAAAATAACAGAATTGCCCAGAACTGAAGCGCGATCTTCGCATTTGCGAAGCAATGTTCGCATTTGCGATCATTGACTTTCCTGTTGACCTTCGCAAAATCGACAAGGACTTCGCATTTGCGAAGCAATGTTCGCATTTGCGATCATTGACTTTCCTGTTGACCTTCGCAAAATCGACAAGGACTTCGCATTTGCGAAGCAATGTTCGCATTTGCGATCATTGACTTTCCTGTTGACCTTCGCAAAATCGACAAGGACTTCGCATTTGCGAAGCAATGTTCGCATTTGCGATCATTGACTTTCCTGTTGACCTTCGCAAAATCGACAAGGACTTCGCATTTGCGAAGTTTGACTGTCTGGTTTGACTTCGCATTTGCGAGGTCCTTTGTCGCATTTAGGAACTATGCTTGATTGGGCTTGCTTCACATTTGCGATTAATTTCTTGCAATTTCCAGGTCTGTTTCTTCGCATTTCCCACAAATGTGTGGCAATTGCGACACCTGAGGCCATTTTCCAGATTTTCTTCTTTTTAATATCTTTTTTGACTCGTTTTCACTTGGTTTCTGCATGATCACTTCTAAATCATAGAGAACCTATAAAATAGAAGTAAATGACATTAAACACATGATTTTATCACTCAAATATAGCAAAAATATAGGCTTAAAGAGAAGATAAGTTGGTAAAATACCAACTTATCAAACCCCCAAATTTAAACTATTGCTTGTCCTCAAGTAATGAAAGCGACAAAATCTCCTCCAAAGTATTTAACTGAATAGTGCATCCATATCATGCTAAGTCAAAAGGGTCTACTGTAAGCACAAACACATGACTTCGCATGGTACCAACAATTAACCCAAAGCATATGAATTACCAAACACTTCTCATAAACTTCGTTACACTTCAAGTGCTCAAACACTATGTAAATCAAAGTAGCAATCAAGTCATCCCACTAAAACTTCAAAATTTGCCTCTTTATCACAATTAACTTCCTTTGTTCATTCCTTCCAATTGAAAATGGGATTAAATTCACCACTCGAATCTCACGTGCCCTCACATTTAAGAGAGAATCTCACACTCAGAAATTTCAATTCAAAACATAAATGGGATATCAAATAGAAAGAATTAACTCTCTCTCATAAAGATGTTCAAATGCACACAAGTAGTACCATAGGCTTGCCCTTCATGTATTTCTCCACTAATGTAGACAAACTCGGTTCAAGATCAATTAGGACCTAAAAGGTTGTAGTTTAGGCTTTTGGTTGAGGTACGGCACAATTTTGGTTAGAGTGACTCAAAACCTCCCTAAGCACTAGAATATTTCACAATCAACGTACACTTCATTCAAGAACTTTTCCACCCTCTCCACCATTTTGTTTTTATTTTTTTTATTTCACCTAGTATTCCGCTTATTCACAATTTCTTATTTTTCCTTCAATTTTATTTTTTAAAATACTACTCTTTTTCTCCCATTTTTTGTATTTTTATATTACCTTCCACCTTTTAAAAAACTTCACATCACAACTTTCCTATCTTCACCCCCAAACTTCAACTTTTAGCCTATGTTTATACTTTTAAAGTACTTAGGGAGGTAGGGAGGTAGGGTGCCAAAGGGTAAGTCAACAAAGAATGAAGGGTTAAAGCTTGTAACAGGGTTGCCAAAGAGAAAGGTTAAAGGCTCGAAATAGGTTGACTAGAGAAAATATATAAGGGTAGGAACTTTAAAGCACAATAGTGGTCCAAGGAAGGCCTAATACTATTTTTCAAACCAAGTTAGTCTAGGATTTCGCCTTGAAGCACATTCCGGGCAAGTTCTAGACTAAACATGATGCAAAATAACTCACAATAAATCTCACCACACATGGCACATGAATACTCAAGTGGAATACAAATCCAAAATCCAATTGAAACCAATGACTCAAAGAAGTCACATATAGCATAAGAAGCTATTTAATGAATCAAAGAGCCAAAAAATGGGTCGAAAAGTCATGACAATGATCTTTACTTCAATCATTTTTTTCTTTTCAAAGATTAAAAAATTCATATGCCGAGGTTTAAATCATGTTGGTACCAAACAAGCCACAAATTGGCCAATGAGTACAAACCCCAACGCAAACCACTTATTCTTTCTAAATTAACAAAAACTATATCTAAACTACAAGATTAATTCCTTTAAGAAAGTCGCCAAGCTATCCATCAGCGGGAAGAGTCAAAACAAAATTTTACCAAAAGTTACCCGTTCAAAAAGAAATTTGGCATCCTTGAAAAAATAACTGTGGTGAAAAGAAAACCAAGGATATCTCCACCAAAATAAAATATACTATATAAAAAAAAATCAAGAAGCTAATAAACATACTAATATAAAACATCACATGAAAATAAAATAATATCACATGAAAACAAAATACCAATCTACTATATGCATAGTTATACAAGAAGAAAATAGAATACCAATCTACCATATCCACAGTTATACATGAAGCCACCCTCAACTCGAAATGTTACAATGTCCCTAATGCAACAAAACAAAATAGAGTAAAATGGTGAAAGGTGCTCCCTGAATACTACATCAAGTGCTCTCCTCACTGTCGGACTCCATTGTATCTTCTTCTCCCTCTTCCTCGTACCAATGAACTGGAGCATCATCATCCTCTTCCGGCTCGGTCGATGGTAGTGGCTCTTGAGGCTTTAGAACTTTCAATAGCCCCTTCACACCCTTCCACATGTGGGTGAAGAATTTATCTCTCTTATTCTCCCTTTTCTTCATCATGGTGTATACATTTGCCAGTTTGACATAAGAAGTGCTCAAACTACCGTGCGCCGTGGCCAAATCAGTATATGCCTTCTCCAGCTTCTTCAGGTGATCCCCCTGCTTCTTCTGATCCTCAAGGTACTTTTGAAAATCTTTCTTTGAAATGTATGCAGAGGGTCCCTCAGATGTTTCCCCAGGTCCCTGTGAAAGGCTAGCTACTAGCTCGCGAATCTGTCACATTTCCTCGGAAAGCATAGCAAATGGCCCTCCTGTAGAAGATGCAGACTGGCTACCCTGGTCGGTCCGATATGACAATCCCAACTTCCTCTTTTTTCTCTTGACGGCGCCTCCCTCTCCTCTTTTCTTTAATGGGTTGATAGGCTTTCCCGGCTCTATACAGTTGTCCTCCGGGTCCTCCTCAACCCCAGCAAGTTAGCACAACTCAGTGATAAGAGATGGGAATATCAATGATGGACCGTTCATATATCGATACTCCCTCAGTTCATTGATGAAACTCTCACCAACATTGATTGGAATACCATCAAGAATGCATGCTACCATCTGGGCTCTCATTATAGATACATTCCATATATTCGACACAGGAGAGATGCGATTGCATATGATGGCTAGCCATATCTTAGCTTCAGCAGTGAATTCCTTGGATGTGATTCCTCTCTTTTCCACTGCCCAAGGAACATCCACAGCTGGGCATAATTTGGAGACCAACCAATCCCTAGGAACACAATCTTTTGCACGGAATGGGTCCATATCATGGTCATGGAGATGATAGACTTGGTTCACAGCTTTTGCTCTGAAATGTACCATTTTGCCGCGAATCCTCATCTCTGGATTTTTCAACCTGATAGCTGGGAGATTTGAATAGAACTCCCTCACTCATTGCTCATTGGCTCTGCAAGGTTGAGGGGCGAAATAGGTCCAGCCCATGTCTACAAGTCTTTGATGGAACTCAGGAAGACGTTTCGGGACCTTATCCAACAATATTCCACTTTCCGGGAGCAAATTCTTCAAGATTAATTCGGCATAATACCGTTCCTGACATTCAAGTGACAAGAATCGGTGCTGGTCATAATTCTCCTCAACCTCCAAAGGACTTTTGATGCGTGGATTCATCGGAGTTAGTGCTCAATTTCAGCTTATGTACCTGTAAACAAAGTACTGGAGTGAAAACGTGGTATGGCTATGAAATATATTGCAAAATGATTCAAAGATGCCAAAGAAATGATTGGACAGTCGAAACCATCCTTAGAAAAAAAATTCAGATTTTCAAAACTGGATGTGTCTGCTCTCTGATATTGCATTTGCGATATTTTCTTCGCAATTGCGAAGGCTTCAGATTTTCTAAGGACTCACAAATGCGAAAATATCTTCGCAATTGCAAAGATAGTAAAGGCTGCCAGTATTCGCAATTGCGACCACCTCTTCGCAAATGCAAAGAGGTCATCGCAATTGCGACCCATCGTCCCCAACTTTAGAGCAGTCCTTAGACTTGAAATGTTTTTCGATGGAAACACTTTTAAACACCCCAATCAGTTTTTCTTTTAGGCATTCAAATAGGCAATAAACATCACACACAACCACGGATTGTAAAAACTTTAAACGATTCGGCCAAGAATCTCATTCGGGCCTTTCATCGAACACATAGAAAGCACACAAATCACTCCTATTTTAACAAAACCATGGGTACTCAGACTTTCCCAATTTTATAAGAAAAGGTCTAGGCTCACACTCTCAACCAACCTCACCCAGAAATCAATACATGATTGAGCAATTTATTATATTTTTATTTTTTTTGAATACTTTCTGATAGAGAAAGGACCCATTTGAAGCCTAGGTTTTGAGAAACAAATGAAGGAAGAAGAAGAAGAAGAAGGTGCAATGATTAAGCGTTTATACCTGTATTAAGCCTTCATACTTGGATGCTTGCACTTAGGAGTGAAAATGAGGGAGTTTCGAAGTTCGGAGAGAGAGATACCAGTCGTTCAGTTTCTTTTTGCCTCAAAGGATTTTGCATTTTTTGTTAAACTGAACAACGAGACCCAGTTAAGTCCTTCAGAGGTCGCATTTGCGACCCCACTTTCGCAATTGCAAACTTCCAACTTTGAGCAGTGGTCGCAAATGCGACGATTTTCTTGCTTTTACGATGTGGTCCTGATTCGCAAATACGAAGAGAAGTTCGCAAATGTGAATGCTGGTGCTTCTGCAATTTTCAGTTACTGGTTTTGTTGCTCTCCGTCACCTCGACCTACTCAAATCAACTCCAAAAATTCTAAAACTTGACAGATTAGTTCAAAATAATATACTAAGCTATGTTTAAAAAGAAAATTTCAAAAACAAATAACAAATTTGAAAACGATGGGTTACCTCCCACCAAGCGCCGCATTTAACATCGTGGCCCGACGCGAATCAACTTTACCACTTCCAATTCCACTTATGCGACCTCCTCCCCGCATACGCTACTCCGCTTCTGTGGATACCCTCTTGCATCTGCAATCCAACACCCCCCCCCCCNCCTACTCACCTCCGCATTTGTACATTGCCAACCTCATCTGCGGCTCTGTACCTACGGCCAAATTCATGCAGTGCAGTGGCACCAGAACTAAACACACCAACATTTACACAAGTCCAAATTTCAAACTGATTTCAATCCACATCACACCCAACGCCCCCGGGACCCCATCCAAATATACCAACTCATCCTAAAACATCATACGAACTTAGTCGGGGTTCAAATCATATCACATAATATCAAAAATACGAATCGCATCGCAACTCAAGCCTATTAAAACTAATAGATTTCCAACTACTACAATCGATGCCGAAACCTATCAAACCAACTCCGATTAACCTCAAATTTTGCACACAAGTCATAAATGACATAGCAGACCTACTACAACTTCAGGAACCAAAATTCAAGGCCGGTAACAACAAAGTCAACTCTCGATCAAACTTTTCAACTCTCCAAACTTTGACTTTTCCAACTTTCGCCAATTCAATCCAAAACCACCTACGGACCTCCAAATCGATATCCGGACACACTCCGATGTCCAAAATCACCGTACACAGCTATGGAACCATCAAAACTCCATTCCGGAGTCATTTACACATAAATTAAAATCCGGTCAACTCTTTCAACTTAGGCTTCCAACCTTGGGACTAAGTGTCCCAATTCATTCCGAAACATTCCCGGAACCAAACTAATCACCCCGACAAGTCACATAACAACAAACATACATAGAATAAGCAATAAATAGGAAAACGAGGCTACAATACTCAAAATAATCGGCCAAGTCACTTCATCTCTCAAGTAAGAATAACTTGAGTGTGTGTGTAACAATCATGATACTATTTGGGGTTGGGGTTGAGTTTTAGATTGCAAGTGCTGTAATCTAAATTTTGTTTTTTGGCTCATTTATTTTGGTGGAGTTGAATTACACTTTACGGGGTTAGTCGTGATTTTTGCACCTTTTGAGTCGGGTGATTTTACACGTT
This sequence comes from Nicotiana otophora, assembly GCA_000715115.1. Lineage (NCBI taxonomy): Eukaryota > Viridiplantae > Streptophyta > Magnoliopsida > Solanales > Solanaceae > Nicotiana > Nicotiana otophora. The sequence continues at coordinate 203,243 of AWOL01S0045497.1, forward strand.
GAATCTTGTGTTCTTTACTTATCATACTTTACATATTCTAAGTACCTAACTAAAGAATCAAGTATGAGGAAAATCCTAAGAGCACTCAAATTAACAAAGAAGGAACTTATCGCCGAATTCTGTTTGATTTTGCTCTTGTATGGGTCTTGCCTTAAAAGTAGTGCGTAACCCCTCAAAAGTCATTTTATGTTGTGTATATATATGATCTAGAGTTTTCATGGTGCAGCCTCAACCATTCCAATCTAGGACGGGAAAGTTGGGGGATACTTGTCTGCAGGTCCTCCCGCAAGGGGAGGCAGACGTCTAGCCTTTAGTGTTTTTCAACAGGTTCTCGCGATGGCCCTTGTGACCCCTCCACTTTAATTACTGTCTCAAATGATCACAGGAACCTCTCGGAGGCCAGGCCTTCTCGCTCATATTTGCTCCGAATCACTCTTCATTCCGCTTTCATCAAACTCACTTTCTACACATGTAGAACACGTAATAAACAATTAACCATGGAGACCACAAAACTTAAGCATAAGATATGAGGTTAAATCATGCTAAATATGTTTGTTCTAGCCGAATATCAATAGCATAATCCATGAAGTCTCCTTCACATTGCTCAACATAAGATGTACTTTAGAGCTACTTATTTGACCAACCTATTTCATTATTCTCGTGTATCGTGCAATTGAAGGGTAGCCTTTGCACAACTAGCAAAATTATTGTTATGTGGTCACGGGTTTGAGCCGTGGAAACAGGCCCTTACAAAAATACAGGGTAAGGTTGCGTACGATAGACCCCTTGTGGTCCGGCCCTTCTCCAGAGTGTATAATGGAAGCTTAGTTCACCGGGCAGACCTTTTTGTCACGCCCCTAAACTGGGGTGGGATGTGATTGTCACTCAACCCTTACCACTTGTTGAGTGAACCTTGTACTATTTGTATCAAACTTCAAGTTCAATAGCAAAGAAACTAACATGTTTAAATATTAATTCTAATCAAATTGCAATTCTTAAGCTGACTGATAAAATATAATAAATTAAGGATAAATCTCAAAATATTTTAATACTGACCCACTAACAAGCATGCCTCTAGAATCTGAAAAAACAAAATTTAAAATACATAGCATATGGGGGAATCCCCCCGGAAATAAAATAAACGTAAAAGTAGGTTATAAATAATAGTCTGAAAAGGGTCTTCTACAGCTGGGATGAATCAACGGAGTCTGCAAACTGAATCTAGAATATCTCCTCTACCACATGCCTTGTTACCTGCCACACGACATAGCAGGCCCAAACGGGCTAAGTACCACCAAAGAATACCCAGTAAATCCCATAGACTACCTCCTAAATGGGCGGAGCGAGACCTTGTGGAAAATATAAGAAACAAAAGGGATATACGAAAAATCATATAAATCGTATAAAATTTTACAACCAAGTAATAATCTGGAAACTGAAACTGTAAGCTAAACTGTAAGCTAAAACTGAAACTTAACGTAGAAAATGAGCCCATAACTTATATATGAAATAGAAACTGTGTTATATATTTTAAGATATAACTTTGCAAAGTTAATTGTTACGCATAATGGCCCACGTGAGTATCTGAGAACACGTACGGGGGAGTATCGACCTATCTCCCCAACAAACAGTTGGCACGTGCGAGCATGGGGTAGGTAACCCTGACATCATGGCACTCACGCTGGGGAAGATTGGCCACGTCTCCCTATTGAATGTGAATATCACAATTAAAGGCACATAACAATTGGTAATACATATAAGCATGTATTCATGTCACATATAATGTCGTACTGAATAAGAATAAGTGAAATGAGCATTGAATCATGAGAAGACATGACTTAGCTTTAGCTAACATATGGAGCACAAGGGTTATAATATAATTCTCTACTAGGAAAGTAAACCTCAACTCACCTTAAAACTTTAGCTGCAATTCGTCTCTTCAAGTTTTTCGAGTATTCGACAATGCAAAATCTACAATAATAGGTTTAACCATGTCAATTTATAAGCTATTAAGTCTTACTTGTTGTTACTTAGCTATAAATCTAGACACTCTCACCTCACTGATTCAAGTAAAGTTTTCAACTAAATATTTTCATTCTTCCACAAAGGTATATAGATGACGAGGCCATGAATTCAAGTAAACTGATTTTATAAAAAGATAAAGTGACCTCATTATAAACCCTTGGTTCTAGACCCATAACATCAATTATGTATTCTACAATTAAATACTGGATATGGAAGAATCTCTCACTTAACTTTGGCACTAACTAAAAGATAAATTTTTATCATATGGGCATTCAAAGAAAACTTCTCTGCCATGAGTAGAAAATATGAATCTCAAAAGCTCTATCAATTTATTTCAATGAATACTTAAACTTACGTATAAAAATAATTTCATAGAATGAGAACTTAAGGGTTTTGACTAAATTTTCACCTAGATATAATAACCATAGGAAATTTAGAAGAATTAAATACCTGGGTTTCGAGAATGGAAAATTTCAAAACCTTAAATTGTTTTATGGATTTCTACGTTCTCTGTGTTGCCTAACTCCTAAAGCAATTAAATTGCTTTGGTTCTCTTGCTAAAAACTCATTTTTCCTCTTTACTTTTTTAGACAAATACCTTTACCAACCCTTCTCACGGAAAAGAAACTTTTACCCCTCTAATTCCTTTAGGCTTCAGTCCTACTAAGTCTCTTTTTCTTTTTCTCTTTATGCTTTTTAATCATTATAGTTGCTACTTGCTATTATTAAGCAATATGTATTTAAAAGCTAGCGAGAAGGGGCATTACATTCTCTCCCCCTTAGAAATATTCGTCCTCGAATGTCATATCACATTTATTTTTGAGCATAAAAAAAGATCTTAGGCCTTATGCCTCTCTCACTATCTCTTAGGACCTCAAAATTTGGCTAACTCCTAAAATTTTTAAATATTTTGGCAGAGTTTCTTTGTAACTGGAGTTATCCCAAAATTTTTAACCTGTCAAAACCAATCGAACAATAACACTTAGCACCTCCAGCTACTCAATCCAATAATATATAACATTAAAGCATACCCATATACCCGCCAAAGCCATTTTAAATCATTATAATACAAATATCACATAACTTGACAATCTAAATATTTTAAAGCTTAAATTGAATTATGTACCTGAAATCTCGAACAAATAAGAATACTTTTTCTTCATGACTTCCTCAGGATCCCACGTAGCTTCCTCAGCTGAGTGGTTTCTCCATATTACTTTCACCAAAGCAACATATTTGGTTCAAAGTCTATGAACCCGCCTGTCTACTATAGCTACAGGGTCCACCTCGTAGGTTAGAGTGTCATCTACCTCTATCTAATGTCTATGAAGTACATGACTCAAGTCATGAAAGTACTGTCTCAGCGTGGACACATGAAAAACTAGATGCACAGAAGATAACTCTGGAGGTAAAGCTAGTCGATACGCCACAAGCCCAATCCTTTCAAGAATTGGATAAGGCCCTATATATCTTGGGCTAAGCTTCCCTTTTCTACCAAACCTCATTATACCCTTCATTGGTGACACCTTTAAAAATACATAGTCACCCTCTTTGAACTCAAGATCACGGCGTCTTATATCAGAGTATGACTTTTGTCAGCTTTGAGCTATTTTAAGTCGTTCTTGAATAAGTTTCACCTTTTTCAGGGCATCATGTACTACGTTTGACCCAATAAGCTTCATTTCACCTATCTCAAACTACACTACAGGCGAACGACATTGCCTTCCATATAGGGCCTCGAATAGGGCCATCTGAATGCTTTCTTGATAACTGTTATTATATGCAAACTCAATCAAAGGTAGATGATCATCCCAGTTTCCTTTAAAATCAAGAACACGGGCTCGTAACATATCTTTCAAAGTCTGAATTGTCCTCTCGGCTTGTCCGTCCGTTTGAGGGTGAAAAGTTATACTCAGATTAACTCGGGTACCGAGACTTTCCTGAAAACTCTACCGGAACTGGGCAGTAAACTGTGCACCCCTATCAGAAATAATAGACATGGGAGAACCATGCAACTAAACAATCTCCTTTATGTACAATGATGCATACTGGGGTGCCGTGTAGGTTGTTTTGACTGGCAAAATGTGAGCTGACTTTGTGAGTCGGTCTACTATGTACCAAATGGAGTCATGTCTTTTAAAGGTTCGCGGAAAGACAACCACAAAATCCATATTTATTCGTTCCCATTTTCATTCTGGTATTTTAATGATTTGAGCTAAGCCACATGGCCTCTGGTGTTCAGCTTTTACTTGCTGACAGTTAAGGCACCGTGATACATAATCTGCAATATCTCGCTTCATATTATTCCACCAATAAACATCCCTCAAATCATGATACATTTTGGTAGAATCTAGATATATTGAATATCTGGAGCTATGAGCTTCTACCATAATTTCCCTTCGAAGATCTTCTACATTAGGCACGCATAAGCGGCCATCAAGTCTCATCACACCATTCTCATCAAGTTCAAAATTCTTAATCTTACCACTGAGGACACCTTCCTTGAGCTTAAGCAAGTTGGGGTCATCAAATTCTTTGGCTTTAACTTGCTCTACTAAAGTAGACTTAGCACCCATACTTGCTATCAACCTTCCATCATACTTCTCATCGAGACGAACCCCTTGGCTAGCTATTTGTTGGGCTTTATTAACTATTAGATGTTCGACCACACACAACCTGGTCAAACTCCCCATGGATCTTCTGCTCAGAGCATCAGCAACCACATTCGCTTTGCCGGGATGATAAAGGATATTACAATCATAATCTTTAAGCAACTCCAACCACCTGCGTTGTCTCAGATTCAACTTTTGCTGCTTGAATATATACTGCAAACTTTTGTGATCTGTATAAATGTCACATTTCTCTCCATAAAGATAGTGACGCAATATTTTTAGACCAAAAATAATTGTTGCTAGAATCATAAGCAATTACCTTGTCATTCTGCATAAGAATACATCCTAATCCAACTCTGAACATCACATTAGATCACAAAGTTACCTGTAGGGGTAGGTAGAGTCAGGATTGGGGATGTACTCAATCTGTTTTTGAGTTCTTGAAAACTTTTCTCACAAGCTTCAAACCATTGGAACTTCTCATTTTTCTGAGTTAACTTTGTCAACGGGGCAACTACTAAAGAGAACCCTTCTATAAAAGACGGTAGTAACCTGCCAACCCTAAAAAACTGTGAATCTATGTAGGGGTCGTCAGCCTAGGACAACTCTTAACTGCTTCTATTTTCTGTGGGTCTACTCTAATGCCTTCTTTCGAGACCACATGTCCCAAAAATGTAACTGTATCGAGTCAAAATTCACATTTGGAAAATTTGGCATAAAGTTGACGGTCCTTGAGTATTTGAAGAACTGTTCACAAGTGATTCTCATGTTCTTTTTGGCTACGGGTATATACCAAAATATCATCGATAAATACTATGACAAAGACATCTAAGAAAGGCTTGAAGACTCTGTTCATTAAGTCCATAAAAGTTGTTGGTGCATTCGTCAACCCAAAGGATATCACCAAATGTTCATAGTGACCGTACCGAGTCCTGAAAGTGTTTTTCAGGATGTCTTCTTCTCTGATTTTTAACTGATGGTATTCTGATCTCAGATCTATTTTTGAGAAATACATGGCACCCTGTAACTGAGAAAATAAGTCATCTATCCTAGGCAGTGGGTATTTATTTTTTATAGCAACCTTATTCAGCTGGCGGTAATCTATACACATCCGTAGGGAACCATTTCTTTTCTTCACGAACAACACTGCAGCACCCCAGGGTGAAACACTAGGTCAAATAAAACCCTTATCTAAGAGGTCTTGTAACTGCTTCTTGAGTTCATTTAGCTCAGATGGATCCATTCTGTAATTAGATCATCCAGGAACACGTCTGAAAACTCTTTCATAATCGATACTGATTCAAGCACTGGGGAGCCAACTTTCATATCCCACACATGTGCTATATACGCCAAACACTTGTTGCTCACTATTTTTCTAGCCTTAAGGTAAGAAATAAACTTACCCACAGGCGTACCCACTTCACCTCTAATTATAATAAGATCTTTCCTAATAAATGATAATTTAACCGTTTTCATGTGGCAAACAACTGTTGCGTGACAAGAAGATAACCATTCCATGCCAGCTATGATGTCAAAGTCTACCATATCTAACTCAAATCGACTAATGTTTCTTGTGTAACCCCCAATTTTTCTGGTGCTTTTCCAAAGTCAACACAAAAATAAGGAGACACATAAGAGAAAGTTGAACCAGGATCAACTAATACATAAGCAAGGCAACCACAAACCGAGAGAATACTTGTAATAACTCTGTAAGATGCCTCAATGTTCTGCCTATCTAGAACTGCAAAGAATCTGGCTGGTCCGCCTCCTCCCTAAGCTCCACCTCTATTGGCACCACACCCAGTCTGAGTATTAGATGCCCGAACTGGAGGAGGTGCAACTATAGAATTACCAATGGACATTGCCTGTCTGGTTGGAGTTTTCCCCGGAGCTTGTCCAAGTAGTGGACAGTCTCTCTTAATATGACCCGGATCATGGAAGTGGAAACATCCTTTCTGACCCAAAAGGCATTTCCCTGGATGTCTTTTGTTGCACGAAGGACATATAGGATATGAGAATCGAGGTTGACCCTGCCTAGTTAAACTTTTCCCCCGAGGGGCCTGACGCTAACTCTGCTGGCCATGTCTGATTGGAGCTGGATAAGGAGCTGAGTGAACCATTGATTGAATGTGAGCTGAATGATTCATGATCTTACCCCCAACTGAAAATTCACTATAAATACATGTTGTTCTAGCCTTCTTGTTGTTATCTCTAGCTTCCCTAGGTATTATTTCAAAATCCTCCTTACGCGTAGCGATATTGACAACCTGAAGATAAGTCTTGTAATCCTGATGTGAAGTCATATCGTTTGCCATTGTGGATTCAAGCCTTCAATGAACCTTCTCACTCTTTCTCTCTCTGCCGGCATCAAATTAGGTGCATACTCTGCCAATTTTGTAAATTCCATCTCATATTCATTCATTGGCACGGTACCCTATTTAAGATGTTCGAACTAACGTTGGATCTCATCCATATGATTGCTAGGCAAAAACTTGGCCCTGAAAGCTTCTTTGAACTGGGGCCAAGTAAGTGGCGGTAATGTAGAATCTCTGGCCTTCTTATAACCTCTCCACCATTGTCCTACTATACCCTTAAATCGAAACCCAATCAACTTTGTGGCTTGTGTTTCAAGGCAACCTAAAGAAACAAACGTTTCCTATATCTCTTCCAAAAATAACATTGGTTTATCGGTACCATTATAAGTAGGAGGGTTTAATCTCAGAAAGGCATGTGGATCAATTTTTCCTATTGGTAACTGCATTGTCTGGAAAATATTTGCAGAGACAACTGGTGGTGGTACCTCGAGTGGAGCTTGAAAATCATGTCCTATAACCTCTTCATCTGAATCATGAGGGTCCTGAGGAGGAGCATGAACAGGTGCAGTCCGACCACCAGTCGGAGGGGCTAGGGACTCCAGAAAGTCCAATATTCTGTCAATTTGATTATCCTACTGATGTGGTGGTACCCGATCATTAACAACCTGCTGAGGTGGAGATTGTGCTTGTCTTGTGGCCCTACCACGAGCCTGATTACATCTGGCATTTCCACCTCTACCCCTAGTATTTTGACCTATACCTCTACTTTTCCCTTGTCTTCTAACCGCAGCTGGTGCTATTAGTATGTCTTGCACCTCTGGTGCTGCTTCTTGATGATTAGCAACTGGTATCTCAACATTGTTAGCAGCATAGGATGAAGTTGATCTTGTTCTAACCATCTTGTTTATGCTGAAACGAGAGATAAATAGGTGTTAGAATTCTGAAACGTTTAGCTCTAATGCACGATATAAGAATCAAAGGATAGAAAGAAAAAAATTCCTAACATGTCTTGCAGCCTCCCCAAATATAAGTATGGTGCACAACATACACATATTTGAGACTATACTAGACATGGCTCATGACTCCCTAGAACTCCGTAAACCTGCCTGCTCTGATACCAACTTGTCACGCCCCCAAACTGGGGTGGGACGTAATTGGCACTCAACCCTTACCACTCGTTGAGTGAACCCTGTACTATTTGTATCAAACTTCAAGTTCAATAGCAAAGAATCTAACATACTTAAATATTAATTCTAATCAAATTGCAGTTCTTAAGTTGGCTGATAAAATATAATAAATAAAGGATAAATCTCATAATATTTTAATACTAACCCACTAACAAGTCATGAGCCTCTAGAATCTGAAAAATAAATTTAAAATATATCGCCTTTGGGGGCATTCCCTGTCACGACCCAAACCGCAGGGCCGCGACGGGAACCTGGTGCCTCACACAACTGATTACCGACGTAACATATCTTTCTTATCATACCATCATAGGTAAGTGGGCCAGAAGGGCCGTCATAAGATAATAGGAATAAAGAATAAGGGAATAGTAGATATAGGACGACCCAACATGATATAAAAACTAATACATGTGACATACAGGCCTATAAGGCCGACATGATTATTTGTATACTCAAAACATAGATCGATAAGGCCATACAAGTATACATATACATGACATCTGTCTACAAGTCTCTAAGAGTACATAAATGTCAAAAAGGTCGGGATAGGGCCCAGCCATACTGGTCAATACATGTCCAAATCATATAGACCAAATAGGCAACTCCAGAGCAAGTGGAGTGCACAAACACCTTCTGTTGAGCTGATAGCCAACTAGGAGAACTCTCAACCTTTCTATCATGACCTGCGGTCATGAAACGCAGCGTACCCAGGCAAAAGGGACGTCAGTACAAGTAAAGTACCGAGTATATAAGGCATGAAAATAGTATATAAAAGACATGAGAGAAACATGGAGTAAAGAACTCAACCTGTAGTTCTGAATAGCTCTGTGAATCATGAAAAATTTATAACGTCATGCATGTGCGTATAAATGTCAAACCATGCATAGGTATATGCGTACATAACATCATCAAGCCTTTGAGGGCATCCCATCATATCATCTCATCCACTGTGGGTGAAATCATCAACGTATACCAGCTGCTCAGGTGGTGGTGCGTATATAACGACATAACATTTCCCCATACCACATATACATATAATATACGCATATATCCATCTGGTCATGGGTCAATGTACATGTATAAATGAATGCAATGCATGAGAAGTAAGACAATAAGATCTATCGGAATGTTATTAAATCATTATGCCATCGATTAATATCATGAAATAAACTTTATCAATTTACGTATTTTCTTAGACCCATGAACAAACGATAGAATAATAGGACACATGTGGAATCAAGAATATAGGAACCCCTATATTCTTTATGAAAGTTGTGTGCTTGCTCGTTTCGTTTGTATCATATGAATCATGTCAAAAGGAAAGAAGGGATAGCCTTAACATACCTCAAGTCATCAATGAAACTCAACAACAAGCTTACAACAACTAGCGTTCCAACCCTATAACAAATAAATACATGTACAATTTAGATGGCACTAGTATATCACGTATCTCAAAGGTTAACTCGATTCTAAAATACAACGGGCAGCATTACCCCTGATTTCACTGCTCCCTCAAGCCTACTATAGGTGAGATACAAACACAATACAATTATCAACTCAAAAACAACCCAACTACAATTCGGGACCTTCAATACAACAAAAACCCCAAATATACCATAACACATCCAATTAATAAGTCATCAGTTAACCTGAAATTGAAACGATGAGCGACCAGCCTACTACCCTACCACATGTGACATTTCTCCACACCCTTCATCTGTCCAAACTCCATAAATCAGTAGCACAATAGGCCAACACAGGTGGACTACAAAGCAGTCCACTAAAAGTAAAATAAATCAAACTCACGGCTTCCGAACACTGTCATGTGAGTTCTAATTATTAGGAAATGAATTTATCAACCTTCCTTGATATTTAAAATCTTGAATACAGAAATTAGACGTTTTATTAACTATGAAGTACCTTCCAAAATTCTAACTACAAAGAAAACGAGAGGCGATATAGCAATATTTACGTTGTATGGATAGTACTAATGTTATCGCTTCTTGATTTCGTACCCGGGATGTTAATATCCTTTGAAATCCTAGAAGAGAGCTTATGGATATGCTTATGGATGTTCTCAGGTCGTGTTATATGTCGAAATGAAGATAAACACGGCCTAAGACCTATATATATCAAGTTTGGAAAAGTCAAAGAGGTGCTAGCTTGGCATTCTCTCATTGGCCCATCTTCCGATGCTTATATCTTTTTATCCGGATGTCGTATGAAAAAACGGTTAAGAGCGTTGGAAACTACATGCCATGATATTCAATTTTGTATATAATATGTCCCAAAAATACCTAATATAACATACGAACTGTATTGCTCAAAAAGATATAGTAACACACCTACTTGTCACATATGCAGTCTGCGCAGTCTCGCAAAACTGCAAATATATCTATACTCCGATGTCGTATAGACAGAAAGATTAATAAGTTAGAAATTAGACTCGTATATATTCAATTTTATATGTGGATCATCCCGTAATTCCAATTATATTGGGAGAAGCGCTCCGCTATATTTGACCTGATTTTCAGCATATTTATGAATGTAATTTATCATGACCTTTGCCAACTTTTGTTCCACAACTCGCTTGACTTCAAAATGTAATACACGACTATCATACGACTAAAATAACTCATAACATAAACTCCTTATCATGGTAAGAACCCTAGTATCACCCCAAAAGTACATGTTATAACATTCCCAACTTATCGACATTCGATGAAACTTATTTTCTTCAGTTTGCTTAGCTTCTAAGTCTTTCAACCCTCTTGGTACTTGTTAGCTATGATCTTAAAGATATGTAACCTCCAAGGTAACATAATTAACTTACCATAGCTTACATCAATTTACTTATGACGTACTCTCACATACGAAAACATGGGGTGTAACATCATTTCCCCCTTGAGAACATTCGTCCTCGAATGTTGACTAATGTGCTTATCTGTCTCATAACCTATAGCTCTTGCGAATACTTTAATATTGTCCTTTCTATTTAGACAATTGTTCTTTGAATAAATCCAAAGACCAGGGCATTCCCCCCTTTAGGCCTCTTTCTCACCCCACGACTTGTGATCAGAATTATTCCAATCTCTTAACTGTTACTACCTTCTCTCACGGAGCCTGTACGACCTTGTCCTTGTATGTGCGCCTATGCGACTCTTCTCCCCTTTGTTGTCCAGATTTTAGCCAGTCTCTAGGCCTCACTTTGTAAACATATACAAAACTATGACAAGCTGCCCCTCTGGGAATATATAGGTGTATTGAAGTTCTTCACTCGGTACTTTGTCGAACTTACGACTATTGTTATATCTTGTTTCATAGCCTCGGTTATCCATGCTTACGGATTTATTACAACTAGGTAGGTCATACTATAACATAACTTTTACTTCGGTTTTGTCACGCCCCAAACTCGGGGATCGCGATCGGTGCTCAACCGAGAGAACTCGGCCGAGCAAGCCTATTAGATTTCCTTCTACCCAAACTCATCCATGAATAAAGAGGAGATGTACTCCATTAATCAATCACTGAAAAGATTTTATTAACAACTTCCTTTTCATTCCCATTAGCAGCTTCATTCATAATTTCCAAAATATTACGAGTTTATAGAATTAAAAAAACATATTTTCCAAGTATCAACTTTTCTAGTTCAATTCCCAACATCAACCATAACCCACAATCTGTCTATGGGGCCTCTAAGTACTATAGAAGAGTAATATGGAAATACCGGCAACAAGGCCCCTGCTATACCTCAAAACACAGTACATGAGAATCAAAAGATACATGACCCCGAAATGAAGTGGGGCACACCAAATCAGCTAAAGAGAGTGTACTGCTATCACTGATCAATGCCGCCTGCTGAAGAACCACCTGCATCCATTAAAGATGCAGCGCCCCCGGCAAAAGGGACGTTAGTACTGTCGGATAGCACTAGTATGTATAGCTAAAAATCCTCTCTCAAAATAGAATGCCCATATGAGGAAAGGCAACACATAAAAACAGCAAGTCACAATCAACAATATCCAAACGTCCATATAAAACATAATAATTTTCAAAATACGAACTTCATATATAATTTTGGTTGGGAGATCATTAGCACCGATATACCATCGTCTTTGTTTGCACAGAGTCCGATCACGCCCGATCGGCTAGGCCATCTCCCCACGAACAATGTGGTTTGACATGTGATGCGAAAGAAAGTTGTTACCAAGAGTAGTACCACCATATGCGCAATATTGCGTCTGATCTCCACCCGATCAGCTAGGCCGCCTTCCCACATATGTCGTGTGGGTTGACTTTTCAAATCCACAAAAGTTCTAGTTTCATCCCAATTAAGGGGAATAATATCACAATTTCCAAAGGTTCCAATTTCATCTAAAATAAGGGGAATAATCTCAATCCACCCCTACACCGGCACGTGTAGTTTCAGTTGTGGGCCTTATGACCCACCTTTCCTCGGTATTGCTAATGATGCTCCCAAAAATAGTTTTGATTTGATTTGCAGATAGAAATATCATAAATACAATTGTACTCACCTCAACAGCTTTCACAATGTATGAATTCTTATTAGTATTTCCAGTCATTCACAACGACAATTTTTCTTGGCTCATTAGGCCATTCACAAGATTCTGTATTCCTGGCACGATGGCCGTATTTCATATTCCACACTTTTACCTCTTTCAATTTCAAAGATCACCATCAAGTATCAACATATAGGATATTTCAGAAATCATATACTTCAAATCCATTTGAAATGGAAACTTCAAACACAAATGGTTTCTTCCCAAAGAATGAGGCATACCAACCAACAATAGAAACACACAAGAAAAATCATAAATAGTCAATACATCATTTACTCTTGCAATACTCTTCCCCAGAAATGACAATGTACAATTTCAACACATGAGTATATAGAACTTGAATCACACTGGATGTATTTATAAATCAAAGCATTAGTTAAACCAGCCACTAATGGGCATGAATTTTGTACAAAAGCTTTTAGACAATTCTATCTTCGAAGTCATTTTTAAACAATTGAGTCGAAGCTCATTTCACATTCTTTATCGCATCTTCTCAAATCATTTGCATTACTAGACACAATCATAACTTAAATTCTTGGCACGTTGGCCACACTCTATATCCCCAATTAACTTATTTCACTTCCAACTATCTTTATGGATTATCAACAATAAGACATTTCCAAATCATGACTTTAGGTATACATATGAGAAATTAAGAGTTTTAAGAATATTGAGATTTTCTCACACAATTTAGCATACTATCTTTCATTGAAACATGACTCAAAGCCATAATTGTTTAATATGTAACCCATACTTTAAAACTTACGGAAACATTATGGAATTCAATTCCAAGAGATAAAGTTTAGCCAACATACCTTAATCGAGCTTCCTTAACTCTAGAATGATCCGAAATTCTTAGCAATCCCGATCTATTTTGAGACATAACAAAATTGAACCATAATTAGGAAGATATTCATGGTCTCGGCTCATTTGAGCATTTTATCAGACACTAGGTGTGCAAATTTTAACCACAAGGTTCTTCTACAAGACTTCCTTCACTTCACAACCCAATCCTTACTTATTTCAGCTCAACAATCTTCCCACAATTCTTATTGGTACATGCATGTATAAATAATAATGTCATACCCATGAATCATACTCCTAATCAATCATCTTCTATCCAAATTCAAAATTGAAAACTAGGGTATCGAACCTTACTTCTTAGATGAAGAACATGTGGGTTTTCCTTGTTAATCTTCCAAGATTTGAGCAAGCCTTGATGATAAATTAGCCTAGGGTTTTCCTCTATCTCTAAAACACTCTCCCTTCTCTCTAAAACATCAGTTGTTTTGCTAAAACATGACCCAAAGCGTGTATTTAATGAAGTAGGGTCGGGTTTTAAAAACCCAAAAATGGAGCTCCGAAACAGGTTCTGCGGTCGCATATGCGACCGTATAATGGATATGCGGACCGCATATCGATCGTATAATTACAGACCAAAACAATCAAAAATATGTCTGTGTATGTGGTCACTATGCGGTCCGCATAACTGTTATGCGATCGCATAATGCATCGCATAACAATTATGCGGTCGCATAGCCGACCGCATAATTTCCCCCAGACTGGCCCTTCTCCTGCTCACTTCTGCGGCCCGCAGAGTGATTATGCGGTCGCATAATAGACCGCATAAATGCGCTTTTCCGCCAAAAAATTTCCTTTACTTTCGGGTGCATTGTTCAACCCAAAAAGTCTGAACCGCGGCGAGCTTTATACCATCCTCAAACATGTAAGCCTACTCCGGCACCACGAAACCAAGAATTCACTTGCGAAATTTATGGGGCTTTACACTGAAATACTTCAAAATTTTCCGGGGTGTTACATTCTCCCCCGCTTAGGATCATTGATCCTCGAATGAGGGTCAACATCCGTCATTAGAATTCAATGTGGTTCAACTATTGGTTCACACACACCAGTAGTTTCAAAATTTGGCTAACTCCCTAAATTTCCAAAATTTCCGCTAGAGTCTCTCCTGTAACTAGGCCTATCCACCTGCCAGAGTAACAACACATCCACAACTTGACAAAACATCACCATGTATAACAATGCCACTAATCTCATCATTACCGGCATTATACTATCAAGAGTGGTATCTGGACATGAGCTGCATATATTTAAATCATAACACACAGAAGTACCTTTCAAATCACAATCATTTATCTATATACTCAAGTGGGAACATTTTATTTTCTTAACACTTTTGCCCCTCCATGTGGTCTCCTCGACTTACAGACTTCGCCATAACACATTAATGGAGACAATCTCAACTCCCAGACTTTTCTAACAAGAATAGAAAATAGTTGCTCCTCACAATCCCATTATCCCTTATATTCACCTTATTAGACATAGACACATGAAACATCGAGTACACGGAGAACAATAATAGGGAAACATCATACTCATAGTTTAGCCTATTTCCTTTCAAAATTCCATAAGGCCTAATGTGACTTCATATACTTTACATTTATTAACAATTCACAAAGCATACTCATGCAGAAAATATTGAGAATAACCCATTCACTTTCTTCAACTCTAAATCACTACGCCGAATATCCAAACTAAACCTTTGGCGACCTCCAACAATTACGCTAAGATGTGCTAGCTTGACTATGACCATAAAATTTCCTATCCCATATATTTAATCACGAGATGATGCTTCTTCTTTGACATACCTGAACTTACAATACTCTATATATTTTTTACAAACATGGATAACGAGGTTCGAGATTTCGCTGGAATTATTCAAGAATCCATCAACGAACTGAGCACGGCATTTCAGGAGGTTATATCCTAAGAGACATGAAGGTCACAACCAATAGCGCTGACATGGTGATTCATTATGGTGACATCATCGGTTCAACAAACGAGTCATAGAGTTGCCTAATAGGCATTGATAACGTAGGGAAAATGTTCATGATTCTGAGATTTAAAAGAAACGAGTCATGAAAAGGACATCAATAATTGTTTCATTCCATTCGTGCCTTATTTGGAAATAGTAAGCCTCAAAGAGAGCTAACACTTATGTGACACCAGTCGCCTCTTGGTATGTAGAAAATAATAAGTTTAACTCGAAATGAGAATATTCTAGCACCCTGAATATGATATGGGTTTCAAGATACACAAAGTTACATTACACTCTTAACAGTAACTAGCACAAGGAATCTATGCCACAAGCTTACGAGGATGAAAATAAGTTGAACGCTTGTGAGATTATTATCATTCCCATAGCTTAACCTTTGCCAATATTTGATCCTATGTGAGAGGACTAGAGATACGATGAATTTGTCTTTCAATTCAATATGCTCATCATAAGGCTGCTTAACTTTCAATCTCACACAAGTGGAATCATGTAGCTAGGACATCTTAATATTTGGATGAAATCATGTATTAGTTAGAGAGAATGAACACTTGGCCGTGAGCTAGACATGTTTTTGCCATAACAACTCTCAAGTTTCCATATCAGGCCAATTTACTGGCAACCACAATACTGGGAACAATGTGAGTTATTCACTGAGGCATGATCTAGATGGACATGAAAGTCATACTGAGATGGGTAAACAACAAGACCTCCTTGTGACGAATTTGTGATAAATCTCAAGTTGCTCGGAAATTTTATGCGAATAAGTGGCCCCTTTCAATTGGCATGTACGCACATGATAGGTGCTAATATATACTCTCATGTTACTAGACAATGAAAAGGATTCATGATACTATTCATAAAGGAGTAGAATAATTGTTCCAACCATAGAAGTCACATATACCGGAGAGGAAAACAGTGACTCAAGAAGGATCTCAACACTAGGCTGCTTTCCATTGGATATGATACCGCATAGGTAAATATTATGGTGATGCATCTATAGGCACAAATGAGAAGATGTTATCCATTTGAATCAAAAGGTTCTATATGAAATTCATCAGGTATTGTCCCTTGTTGAGAATTTAGGGAAGCAGTGGGAAGTATTAACATAGGGTTATAACGTAATTCAAGGAACCCATTATAGAACTCAATTTCTCAAGAGGTTGTAAATATAAGAAATTGTGATAAAGAGGCCTCACGAATATTGTGTCTCGTTCTAAGAGTAGATACAGAGAACGACTCATAAAGTTATTTCGGTTCTATCCCAACTTCCATAGTAACATAAGAAGTGACATATGACAAAGTGGAACCGGGATCAATAAGAGCATACTCATAATGAGATCGGACAATCAATATACCTATACCACATCTGGAGAGGCCTCGAACTCTTGACGTCTCCTTATAGCATAAAACCGGTTGGGCCCTCCCGAGCTCTCATTACCACCCCTAGTTGTTCCACGCCCTGCAGGCGTTATAATGTCTCTAGATGGGGGAGGCGTTGTGGATGTAGTAGCTACAGAACTGGCTGGCTATGCCATACCCTTGCCCATGCTCTGGCAAGACAAATAATAATCTCTTTTAAAGTGGCCCGTCATACCACATTTGTAGCATACCTTTGTACCATAGTGACACACTCCCGGATGGCATCTCCCACACTTCACACAATGGGGATGAGGTCCGTTGAACTGACTCGTCTCACTGATTTGATATTTACCCTTTTTACATACATCATAAGCATACCCCTTATCCTTCCTCCAAGCTTCCAATGAGGGATTAACAATTCCAGCACCGGATTGCAGTGTGGGCCTTTGGAATTGCCCAAAGATATCACCTTTAACGCGCTGCTGAGCATACTCACAACACGACGCCAAATGTTCCTTCCCACATGACGGACATAACTGGATAGGTGTACCCAACCTAGGGCATTTGTTTTTCTTGTGCCCCCTCTTTCCACAACCATAACATATTTCAAGGGTCATCCAACATGTTCCCAAGTATCGCTTCTTGCAAATCACACAATCTGGTTCATTAGTACCAACAACCCTCTTTTGTTTCTTAGATTCTCTCACCACATGATCCGGTGGTGCGCTGACAGTGGTAGGAATAAGCAAACTTCCCTTAGCAACAAGTTCTTCCAACTCCTCCACGGCTCAATGCATTCTCCCAATGAACTCTTGTGTAATCTCCCCCAGATTCAATGGAGCGGTCATTCCCTCCTTGTTGTTTTGAACTCGTGGATTACACATCTGAAAACAATTCATGAGACATAACGAGGAAATTAGCTTCCTATCTTTAGCTCTATCGCACGATCTGGAGTATCAAAGAAGTGTGAAATTCCTAAATGTCCAAGTAGCCTCCTCATTATAGATGTGGTCGACAACACACCGATAAGAAGGACTCTACTAGACACGGCTCCGAAATATCCTAGGACACTTTAAAACCTTAGGCTCTGATACCAAGTTTGTCACACCCCAAACTCGGGGAGCGCGACCGTCGCTCAACAGAGAGAACCCGGCCGAGCAAGCCTATTAGATTTCCTTCTACCCAAACTCATCCATGAATAAAGAGGAGATGTACTCCATTAATCAATCACTGAAAAGATTTTATTAACAACTTCTTTTTCATTCCCATTAGTAGCTTCATTCATAATTTCCAAAACATTACGAGTTTATAAAAAAAAAATTAAAAAAAACATAATTTTCAAGTACCAACATTTCTAGTTCAATTCCCAACATCAACCATAACCCACAACCTGTCTACGGAGCCTCTAAGTACAATAGAAGAGTAATATGGAAATGCCGGCAACAAGGCTCGGCTATACCTCAAAACACAGTACATGAGAAACAAAAGATACATGACCCCGAAATGAAGTGGGGCACACCAAATCAGCTGAAAGAGTGTACTGCTATCACTGATCAATGCCGCCTACTGAAGAACCACCTGCATCCATTAAAGATGCAGCGACCCCGGAAAAAGGGACGTTAGTACTGTCGGATGGCACTAGTATGTATAGCTAAAAATACTCTTTCAAAATAGAATGCCCATATGAGGAAAGGCAACACATAGAAACAGCAAGTCACAATTAACAATATCCAAACGTCCAATTAAAACATAATAATTTTTAAAATACGAACTTCATATATAATTTTGGTTGGGAGATCATTAGCACCAAGAGTAGTACCACTATATGCGTAATATGGCATCTGATCTCCACCCGATCAGCTAGGCCGCCTTCCCACATATGTCGTGTGGGTTGACTTTTCCAATCCACAAAGGTTCCAGTTTCATCCCAATTAAGGGGAATAATATCACAATTTCCAAAGGTTCTAATTTCATCCCAAATAAGGGGAATAATCTCAATCCGCCCCTACACCGGTACGTGTAGTTTCAAGTGTGGGCCTTATGACCCACCCTTCCTCGGTATTGCTAATGATGCTCCCAAAAATAGTTTTGATTTGATTTGCAGACAAAAATATCATAAATACAATTGTACTCACCTCAACATCTTTCACAATGTATGAATTCTCATTAGTATTTCCAGTCATTCACAACGACAATATTTTCTTGGCTCATTAGGCCATTCACAAGATTCTTTATTCCTGGCATGATGGCCGTATTTCATATTCCACACTTTCACCTCTTTCAATTTCAAAGATCACCATCTAGTATCAACATATAGGATATTTCAGAAATCATATACTTCAAACCATTTGAAATGGAAACTTCAAACACAAATGGTTTCTTCCCAGAGAATGAGGCATACCAACCAACAATAGAAACACATATGAAAAATTATAAACAGTCAATACACCATTTACGCTTGCAATACTTTTCCCGAGAAATGACAATGTACAATTTTAACACATGAGTATATAGAATTCGGATCACACTGGATATATTTATAAATCAAAGCATTAGTTAAAACAACCACTAATGGGCATGAATTTAGTACAAAAACTTTTAGGCAATTCTATCTTCGAAGTCATTTTTAAACAATTGAGTCGAGGCTCATTTCACATTCTTTATCGCATCTTCTCAAATCATTTGCACTACTAGACACAATCATAACTTAAATTCTTGGCACATTGGCCAAACTCTATATCCCCAATTAACTTATTTCACGTCCAACCATCTTTATAGATTATAAACAATAAGACATTTCCAAATCATGACTTTAGGTACACATATGAGAAATTAAAAGTCTTAAGAATATTGAGATTTTCTCACACAATTTAGCATACTATCTTTCATTGAAACACGACTCAAAGCAATAACATTTTAATACGTAACCCATACTTTGAAGCTTGCGGAAACATTATGGAATGCAATTCCAAGAGAGAAAGTTTAGCCAACATACCTTAATCGAGCTTCCTTAACTCTATAATGATCCGAAATTCTTAGCAATCCCGATCTATTTGGAGACATAACAAAACTGAACCATAATTAGGAAGACATTCATGGTCTCAACTCATTTGAGCATTTTATCAGACACTAGGTGTGCAAATTTAACCACAAGGTTCTTCTACAAGATTTCCTTCACTCCACAACCCAATCCTTACTTATTTCATCTCAACAAGCTTCCCACAATTCTTATTGGTACATGCATGTATAAATAATAATCTCATACCCATAAATCATACTCCTAATCAATCATCTTCTACTCAAATTCAAAATTAAAAACTAGGGTATGGAACCATACCTCTTAGATAAAGAACTTGTGGGTTTTCCTTGTTAATCTTCCAAGATTTGAGCAAGACTTGATGATAAATTAGCCTAGGGTTTTTCTCTATCTCTAACATACTCTCCCTTCTCTCTAAAACGTCAGTTTTTTTGCTAAACAATGACCCAAAGCGTGTATTTAATGAAGTAGGGTCGGGTTTTAAAAACCCAAAAATGGAGCTCCGGAACAGGTTCTGCGGTCGCATATGCGACCGCATAATGGATATGCGGACCGCATATCGGTCGCATAATTACAGACCAAAACGATCAAAAATCTGTCTGTGTATGCGGTCCGCATAATTGTTATTCGATCGCATAATGCATCGCATAATAGTTATGCGGTCGCATAGCTGACCGCATAATTGCCCCCAGACTAGCCCTTCTCCTGCTCACTTCTGCGGCCCATAGAGTGATTATGCGGTCGCATAATGGACCGCATAAATTCGCTTTTCCGCCAAAAACTTTCCTTTACTTTCGGGTGCATTGTTCAACTCAAAAAATCTAAATCGCGACGAGCAAGCTCGCCACAAAGATTTTATACCATCCTCAAACACGTAATCCTACTCCGGCACCACGAAACCTTGAATTCACTTGCGAAATTTACGAGGCTTTACACTAAAACACTTCAAAAATTTTCGAGGTGTTACAGGTTTATTATTATCGGGATCTGCTACCCAACTCTAGGTTACTCTCTTGCTGCTTATCTATATATATAAATCTAAGTCCTTTAGTGATTCCTCATTACTTTTCATCTTAAGAATGACGGCCTAATCTCATCTTATACTTTGTAACTTTTATACATCTATTGGTGATTCACCTTAATCTCGATCCATAATCTACCACTGATAACTTGAAACCTCTTACGTAATACATTGTTAGTAGGACTCATATCTCACCGGGGAACATCTGAAGTGATTTGCCTAATCCCCCTAGGGAAAATACTATACTTCAATAATCGTATTTCATGGCATCCCAACGTGATTCATCTTATGGGGATATTCTAATCTCATGCAATTCATGAAATAGACGTCATCCTCTTATCAATCACAATTACACCATTATTTTACTACCACGGTAGCATTTCATCTCTTCTAAATGCACCTAGTCTTAGACTCCTCCGAGTTAATTCAATTTATACGGAGCTTTCTATAACTTTCGAAAATCATCACCTCTCTTGTTTTGATGGCTTAATCCCGAGGCCTTACCTATTCTTGTCACCTTCTCACTCATTTTTACTCATCCTTACTCGTATCTACCTAAACCCTTATCGCTCTACGATACTTTAGCTTGTGACCTACACATATCTATTCATACTACTCGCAATCTTCCTTTCAATTGCTAGAACCATAGATTTCCTTTCGTGCATTATCAGTTGCCTTTAAACATAAGAAATTACATTTCATGGTCGTTCTGCCACTTGTTGCATGAATACATGGCTTATCTCGTTGCCTACAAATACTGGAATTTCCTGTAACTAATATGATCTCAAATATCAGCTTTTGATTTTGTTTCTTCTTCCCGTTCATTAGCCACGATAGGTGTCACTTTCTTATGGAGTGCATACAATGTTGTAGTGAGACTGATATTATAAGACCATTTTTTTCTTTATGTCACTATGCTTAAGTTGAAGTCTTCTTCCTTACTTCCTCAGCTAGTCTTTCTTTGTAGACTTAGGGGGGACCATTGACTCCTGTAAATCTGCAAGCTTATTACATCGTATACTCGAAAGAATTTTTGATATTCTTACTCGCCTATAATTAGCCTTCGTTACTTATCTCTGCGCCCTTGTGCTCGTAGGGTTACTTCTGAACTGAAGTTTTTTACTGTCTTCCCAGTGGCACTTTATTTTATTTCCATAATACTTATACGGTACCTATAATTACCCCAACTCCTATTTGAATATTTCTCAAGGGTTACGACATCATATCTGTGAGAGAGAATTCACTATGTTGGGGTTCACTACGTTTATCTTGCACAATCTGCTGATTTATCTGTATCCTCTTGTCTAAGCCATGACTAGGCTTTTCCTAAATCAACTACCAACTACTCATTAGTCCATTATCATAGCTATATTCTGTGTAATCTCTCTTGGGTTATATCTTTTGTCTTAATTTACCCCCACACACTAGCTCCTTATGTATCAAGTGTTCATTTACGCTTATTTATAAATAACATCTAGTGATGGAACCCTTACTGCCTCTCCCCGGTGTCATGCTTGCATAATGTTCTGGAGTCATATCATATCTGTAGGATATGAATAAATGCAATCTCATTCCTCTCACCTTTATACCACATTCTTCCTTTACTATTCCATAGTTACCTGAACCACGTAACTCCGACTTAATACCATATCACACCATGTTTCCCCTTTAGGGGAGTACTAACATTTAATGCTATGTATTTTACATTTACATGGACTTTTACTTGACTTGCGGTAACCTTTTTGTACCATGGATAACTGAATTTCTTACGCACAAAGGTGACACCTAGTGTAACTGGCACACTTAGTCCTTAAGCTTAACTCTGCCCACAGTTCTTGCTTTAGGTAAGCGTCTTCCTGAATGACCTTTAAAGGTTATTGTTTTGTTGTCCATTCTGTTATTGTCGGAACACAATCTCTGAAATCTTCATGATGTCGACTATTATCAAATTCTTTAATCCCGAATTCATGTTCAGTTTATCTTATTCACTAGCCTATAATAATTTCTATTACTCTGGGGGTCTAACTTTTCCTTCTGGTAATCACGTACGAGTCACCAACTCATTTCTCAAAATGGGGACATGATTTTATGGCTTATACTATTTATTGTCTCAAGGCCTGTAACCTATTGTCTTTTCCTTCACTTGACTATGGACTCTGTCATTCTATCATATGTTGATTTACCGTTATCACCCATTTATCATATCTTACTCAAAATACTTTATTTACGATCTTCTTATTCTCCAGCTAATATTTCTGTCTATCCCTTTATTCTGAAAACTTCAACAAAATATTTTAGCACCCCTTGCTTCATCTCACTGGCTCTTCGGGACGCCTAACATTCTCCCTCCCTTTCTTTTCTAGGAACAGGAGTCATACTAAGGTAAATATTTATCCCTTCTAGGATTCCACTGCCTATCTTCTGAAATTTTGGAACATTCTAGTATTCATATTTGATTGTACTATTCTAGAGTGCACCATCTAGGTGTCTCACAAGGAGAATTATTACCACATTTGCAATATCCTTCGTAAATGTGAGCTAATGATAACAATCCATCCAAAATTTTGGGTTACTCTGACCCCAACTGGATCCTGATATCCCATCTTTCTCTTAGACTATATTTGTTAGCTCCCATAGGGCATAGTTGAGATGGGTATTGTCAAGTGTATATATCTTTGTTACTGTTGAAAGTAAATCAGAATACTTATATTTCCCTGCCTGAATTGTAAATACTGATAATCTTCATTAACTAGGTTCCTCGTACCCTTCTTTGCCTTGCTTCTTTTACTTGTTGCAACTTGTATCTACCTTCTGATTCTCTCGTTGTTTTTTACCATAGGGTGGATAGATGTTCATGCCTTAGGGTTCCTTATCAAGAAGATTACACATCTTAGTACACGCATGATCTGCTGAAGACCTTACATTTACTCATCATAAGCATGATGCAAAATCGAGTTCCTCTGACTCAACTCTTCCACAGCCACATTCAATCTCTTACCAACTGTCTTTCTGGATGTAGGTATCATTGTATTAAGAATAAAATAGAATTAAGGAGTTTTAATTCTTACAATTGAGCTCTACCACACGATATAGATTAAGAAGAAACAATGACAATCGTAAATGCAATGACAATCGTAAATGCAATGTAGCCTCCTGCTAATAAGTGTGGTGCACAACACACCCATAACCAAGACTCTACTAGACACAGCTTATAGACTCCCTAGGATAAAACTGCTCTGATACCACTTTTGTCATGATCCAAACCGTAGGGCCGTGATGGGCACCTGGTGCCTTACACAATCGAGTACCAACATAATATATCTTTCTTATCATACTGTCATGGTAAGTGGTCTAGAAGAGCCGTCATGGGATAACGGGAATAAATCATAAGGGAATACTAGACATAGGACGACCTAACATGATATAGAAACTTACACATGTGACATACGAGCCTATAAGGCCGACATGATCATTTGTATACTCAAACCATAGGCCGATAAGGCCATACAAGTATCCATATACATGACATCTATCTACAAGCCTCTAAGAGTATATAAATGTTATAAAGGTTGGGGCAGGGCCCTGCCATACCAATCAATACATGTCCAAATCATATTGACCAAATAGGCAACTCCGGAGCAAGTGGAGTGCACAAACACCTTCCGCTGAGCTGATAGCCTACTAGGAGAACTCTCAATTTGTCTATCGGGACCCGCGGGCATAAAACACAGTATCCCCAGGAAAAAGGAACATTAGTACAAGTAAAGTACCGAGTATGTAAGGCATGAAAGTAGTATATAAAAGACATGAGAGAAACATGGAGTAAAGAACTCAACCTGTAATTCTGAATATCTCTGTGAATCATGAAAAATTTATAATGGCATGTATGTGCGTATAAATGTCATACCATGCATAGGTATATGCATACATAACATCATCAAGCCTCTGAGAGCATCCCATTAAATCATCTCAACTATTGTGGGCGAAATCATCAACGTATACCAGCTGATTAGGTGGTGGTGCGTATATAATGCCATAACCTTTTTCCATACCCCATATACATATAATATATGTGTATATAATGTCATATGTTCATGGGTCAGTGTACATGTATAAATGAATGCAATGCATGAGAAGTAAGTCAATAAGATCTATCGGAATGTCATAAAATCATTATGCCTTCGATTAATATCATGAAATAAACTTTATCAACTTACATATTTTCTCAGACCCATGAACATGCGATAGAATAATAGGACATATGGGGAATAAAGAACAGAGGAACCCCTAGTAATTTTAAGAATAGAATCATTTATGGAAGTTGTGTGCTTTCTCGTTTTGTTTGTATCATATGGATCATGCCAAAAGGAAAGAAGGGATAGCCTTAATATACCTCAAGTCATTAATGTAACTCAACAACAAGCTTACGACAACTAGCGCGCCAACCCTATAATAAAGAAATACATGTACAACTTAGATGGCGAATATCACGTATCTCAAACGATAACTCGATTCTAAAATAAAGTGGGCAGCACTTCCACTGATTTCACTGCTCCCTCAAGCCTACTATAGGTGAGATACAAACACAATATAATTAGCAGCTCAAAAACAACCCAACTACAATTCGGGACCTTCAATACAACAAAACCCCTAAATATACCATAACACACCCAATTAATAAGTTATGAATTAACCTGAAATTGCAATGACGAGCAACCAGCCTACTACCCTACCACATGTGGAATTTCTCCACGCCCTACATCCGTCCAAACTCCATAAATCAGCAGCACAATAGGCCAACACGAGTGGACTACAAAATAGTCCACTAAAAGTGAAATAAATCGAACTCATGGCTTCCGATCACCGTCTTGTGGACTCTATATATTAGGAAATGAATTTATCAACTACATAAATTATAAGTTTTATTAACTATGAAGTGCCTTCCAAAACTCTAACTACAAAGAAAAAGAGAGGCGATATAGTGATACTTACGTCGTATGGATCGTTCTAATATTATCGCTTCTTGATTTCGTACCCGGGATGTTAATATCCTTAGAAACCCTAGAAGAGAGCTTATGGATATGTTTATGGATTTTCTCAGGTCGTGTTCTATGGAAAAATGAAGATAAACACGACCTAAGACCTATATATATCAAGTTTGGAAAAGTCAAAGAGGTGCTAGCTTGGCACCCACTCATTAGCCCATCTTCCGACGCTTATATCATTTTATCCGGATGTCATATGAACAAACGGTTAAGAGAGTTGGAAACTACATTCCACGACCTTCAATTTGGTATATAATATGTTCCAAAAATACCTTATATAACACACAAAATGTATTGCTCAAAAGGCTTTAGTGACATACCTACTTGTCACTTATGCAGTCGGCGTAGTCTCGCGAAACTGCAAATATCTCTCTACTCCGATGTCAAATTGTGACGACCTGACCAGTTGTTCCGAGAGTTATAGCCTTGTTTCCCCCATTCCTGCTTCTTTATGTGTTGTTCAGTGGTGTTGAGTTGTATCGAGTTGGTAGGTTTGGGTCCGGAGTAGTTTTGTAGTGAAATGAGACACTTAGTCCCTTAGTTAGAAAGCTAAGTTAGAAAAGTCAACCGGAAATTGACTTATGAATAAACAAACTCATTGGATGATTTTAGACTTAGGAGTGTGTACGGAATGTAATTTGGAGGTCCGTAGTAGAATTAGGCTTGAATTGGCGAAAGTTAGAAATTTGGCGATTTTGGTCGTAGGTGGAAAATTAGGTATCGGGGTCGGAATAGAATTCTGGAAGTTGGATTAGGTTCGTAGTGTCATTTGTGACATGTATGCAAAATTTGAGATCATTTGGACGTGGTTTGATAGGTTTCGGGGTCGTTGGCGAATTTTGGAGGTTTAGAAGTTCTTAGGCTTGAATTCGGGGTTGATTTGGTGTTTTGGTGTTGTTTTGGGCGTTACGTAGGTTTGACTAAGTTTAGGTAATGATATATGACTTGTTGGATTTATTGGTTGAGGTCCCGAGGGCCTCGAGTGAGTTTCGAATAGGTTTGGGTTGTGTTGCGCTCGTTTTTCTTATGCTTCGACATCGTTTCTTCAAGCATAAATGATATCATATTGAAAACATGAGCTCTGATTTCCTTTTTGATTGAAGCATTAGATCTGTATCGTAATTACGGGCGCGTAGCAAAAAGAATCGTCGAATGTAGACATCGTATGAGGATTCTATGGTCATTTTACTAAGAATTAGGTTGCCAGATTTTTTAGATTAATTACGACATTGCCACTGACGGTGTATTTAAAAATCTGCACTATTTGCAAATATTAAAACCTACATATCTCCTTTATTATATGGTCAAATTGAGTTATTCAAAAGCATAACTTGACTATAATTTCACAAGGAATCCATTGGAGGCATAAAAAGTGAGTTTTGGGATCGTTTGGCATGAGAAACGAGGCAGAATAACTAGCAGAAAAATATATAAAATAAGGATTTGTTCATTCGGTCATATTTTGAGTTGGGGAGCTCGGATTTGGGCGATTTTGGAGGTGATTTTCACCATAGGGATTGGGGTAAGTGTTCACTACTCCGTTTTGGTTATATTTCATGAATTCATCTTCGTTGTTGGGATTTGATTGATGATTTCAAAGTGCAATTGAGGGAGTTAAGGCTTGAGTTTTGGAGAATTTTAGATAGGGATTTGAGGGACCAAGCTGAGTCCGATTTTGATATATTTTATATGGTTAGACTCGGGAGAGGACAAGGGTTCTAATTCTGCCATTTTTGACTGGTTCCGAGATGTGGGCCCGGGGGGCGGGTTTTGGCCGATTTCGGATTTTTGATATATTTTATAGTTTTTATTGTGGAATTCGATTCTTTAGCACATGTTGATAGTAGTATTCTGATTTTGGTTAGATTCGGAGCTTTTTGAGACCGAGTCCAGAGACGAGGGCCTCCTGGAGTAGGATTTTACGTTGTTGAGGTTAGTAACAATTTTAACTCTGGCTTTGAGGGTATAAACCCGAAGATTAGACATCACGTGATTGTTTGGAGGTGATACCCACGCTAGGGGACGGGCGTGTGGGTGTATACCTCGAGGGATTGAGGCTTGGTCCATCTCGTGAGGCTGTGAGACCTAATAACCGTTATCTGTGTTTATGCATTTACTTGTTAGTGAACTTGTCTGCCTTTACATTAGAGATCATATTTAGGCTTCATTCATGCTCACGTTATTTGTACTCAGTCATAGAAATTATTGTACATGTTTACCTCAGTCTCTATTATTTTGCTGATATGTTGTGATACTTGATGTGGGTTGTGTCTCCTTATTTGTGGTGCATTGTGAGGCTGGAGAGGTACATGACTGAGTGAGGCCGAGGTCCTGGTTGTGAAGAAATTAATACCATAGCGCGTGATTATTCGCGTAGCACGTGAGCTGACCGTGCGGGTCCAGGTATTGATACCATAGCGTGTGAGTTATCCGCGTAGCACATGAGCTAACCGTGCAGATCCAGGTATTGATATTATGGCACGTGAGTTGTCCGTGCTTAGCGCTTGAGCTTTGGGAGACCCTCCGGAGTCTGTACACACCCCCAGTGAGCGCAGAGTGTTGAGTGTTGTGAGTGTTGAGTGATGAGTGTGAGTGATGAGTGATGGAGTGACATTGTTGTGAGGTTGTATTTATTTGTGTTGTTGCTGCATTTATCTGTTAAACTTATTTATGGCAATTACTGAGTTATGGAATTTACCTGTTTATTTCTGTTTATTTTTAAATTGTGAAAATAAATAATTAGACTGTTTTACTTAGCTCGTCACTACTGCTCAGTTCCTTAGTTATTTTTGTTACTACTGAGTCGGTTGTACTCATATTACACCCTGCACTTTATGTGCAGATCCGGGTGAGTTAGAGCGCGGCGATTGTTGAGTTCAGACCGGTTATCTGTAGAGATTGCAAGGTAGCTGCTAGCGTCCGCAGGACCTTGTTTCTCCTTTTGTCATTTCTTCTTTTAGATAGTTAGACAGTTTATATATCTTAGTTTATAGTTTTAGACGCTCATGACTTAGTGACACCCTGATGTTTGGGGCTCGTTTCCGTATTTTTATATATTATATTTAGAGTTGATTTAGTTTATGAAACATTTAAATGTTAAAATATTTTATTAAATTCTTATAATCGGTTTAGTAGTAATATTTTGGGAAGTAGGCTTGCCTTGTAATACGATAGGCACCATCACAGCCATGGTTAGATTTTGGGTCATGACAAGTTGGTATCAGAGCCTAGGTTACATAGGTCTCACGAGTCATGAGCGGGTTTAGTAGAGTCTTGCAGATCGGTACGGAGACGTCTGTACTTATCTTCGAGAGGCTGCAGAACCTTTAGAAAAACTTTATATTCTTGAATTCTTATCGTGCGGTATTGATTCAGCTTGAAGTGTAACTCTTTGAATTCCTTCCACGCAGTCGTATGCGCACATGGGCGCTCGGTATTAGTTGTGCATCGACGGCTTGTGATTCCTTAAATGAGGTGCGAGATGTGATTTCTGTGTGTTGATGTCGGGCCAGTCTGGAGGACATGAGGCCGGGTTTTGACTGTAGCTTGAGCACTGAGGTGTTGATTGTGTGAGGGCGTGCTTGTGGTACTTTTGGGGTTATTTAAGAGAGTATTCAGTGGCTTATTAGCCTTAGGGCGGTGTGGTTTTATGCTTGGGTCTCATGTGGTGAGTCTAGGTTGAGGATTGTGGTGTTATGGCGGGGCAAAATATTAATTTGAAGGTAATTCAGAAGGAACTCGGATAGATAGGACATCTTGTAGTAGGTTGGATCGGCATGGTAATGGGTATGATTAGTTCTTTGGGTGTGTATGAGGTAATGAGTTCTATAGGTGTTTTGTGGCAATGTCCTTGGGCTTTTGGTGGTCTGCGTAGCTTGGTTGAGTTAGAAGGATTCAGTCCTGACGGATTGGTTTTGTGCCATTGGGGTTCCGAGAGAGTTTTTGATGGTTTTAAGAACAACTCTTGGCATGTTCGAGGACGAACGTTTGTTTAAGAGGGGGGATGTAACGACCCGGCCAGTCGTTCCGAGAGTTATAGCTCTGTTTCCCCCATTCCTGCTCTTTATGTGTTGTTCAGCGGTGTTGAGTTGTATCGAGTTGGTAGGTTTGGGTCCTGAGTAGTTTTGGAGTGAAATGAGACACTTAGTCCCTTAGTTAGAAAGCTAAGTTAGAAAAGTCAACCGGAAGTTGACTTATGAATAAACGAACTCATTGGGTTTTTCTAGACTTAGGAGTGTGTCCGGAATGTAATATGGAGGTTCGTGGTAGAATTAGGCTTGAATTGGCGAAAGATACAAATTTGACGATTTTGGTCGGCGGTGGAATATTAGGTATCGGGGTTGGAATGGAATTCCGGAAGTTGGAGTAGGTTCGCAGTGTCTTTTGTGACGTGTGTGCAAAATTTGATGTCATTTGGACATGGTTTGATAGGTTTCGGCGTTGTTGGCGAATTTTGAAAGTTTAGAAGTTCTTATGCTTGAATTCGAGGTTGTTTTGGTGTTGTTTTGGTTGTTCCGGAGGTTCGACTAAGTTCAAGTAATAATATATGACTTGTTGGAATTATCGGTTGAGGTCACGAGGGCCTCGGGTGAGTTTCGGATAAGTTTGGGTTATGTTGCGCTCGTTTTTCTTATGTTTCGACGTCGTTTCTTCAATCATAAATGATATTATATTTTGACAGAATGAGCTCCGATTTCCTTTTTGATTGAATAATTAGATCCATATCGTAATTACGGCCCCGTAGCAAAATGAATCATCGAATTTGGACATCGTACGAGGATTTTATGGTCATTTTACTAAGAATTAGGTTGC
Organism: Nicotiana otophora; assembly: GCA_000715115.1. NCBI lineage: Eukaryota > Viridiplantae > Streptophyta > Magnoliopsida > Solanales > Solanaceae > Nicotiana > Nicotiana otophora. The sequence goes on from AWOL01S0045497.1 coordinate 234,090, forward strand.
CATATTTGTCAGATTAATTACAAAATTGCCATTGACGATGTATTTAAAAATCTACACTATTTGCAAATATTAAATCCTACCTATCTCCTTCATTATAAGGTCAAATTGAGTGATACGAAAGCCTAACTTGACAATAATTTCACAAGGAATCCATTGGAGGCATAAAAAGTGAGTTTCGGGATCGTTTAGCATGAGAAACGAGGCAGAATAGCTGGCAGAAAAATATATAAAACAAAGATTTGTTCATTCGGTCATATTTTGAGTTGGGGAGCTCGGATTTGGGCGATTTTGGAGGCGATTTTCACCATAGGGATTGGGGTAAGTGTTCACTACTCGGTCTTAGTTATATTTCATGAATCCATCTTCGTTTTTGGGATTTGATTGATGATTTCAAAGTGAAATTGAGGGAGTTAGGGCTTGAGTTTTGGAAAGTTTTAGGTAGAGATTTGAGGGACCAAACGGAGTCCGATTTTAATAAATTTTATATGGTTAGACTCGGGAGAGGACGAGAGTTCTAATTCTTCCATTTTTGACTGGTTCTGAGACGTGGGGTCGGGGGCCGGGTTTTGGCCAATTTTGGATTTTTGGCATATTTTGTAGTTTTTATAGTGGAATTCGATTCTTTAGCACATGTTGATAGTAGTATTCTGATTTTTGTTAGATTTGGAGATTTTGGAGACTAGTTCCAGAGACGAGGGCATCCTGGAGTAGGATTTTACGCTGTTAAGATAAGTAACAGTTTTAACTCTGGCTTTGAGGGTATAAACCCGGAGATTTGACATCACGTGATTGTTTGGAGGTGATACCCACGCTAGGTGACTGGCGTGTGGGTGTATACCTTGAGGGATTGAGACTTGGTCCATCCCGTGGGGTTGTGAGGCCTAATAACCATTATCTGTGTTTATGCATTTACTTGTTGGTGAACTTGTCTGCCTCCATGTTAGAGATCATGTTTAGGCTTCATTCATGCTCACATTATTTGTACTCGGTCATAGAAATTATTGTACGTGTTTACCTCAGTCTTCATTCAGCACGTGAGTTGTCTGTACTTAGCGCTTGGGCTTTGGGAGACTCTCTAGAGTCTATGCACACCCCTAGTGAGCGAAGAGTGTTGAATGTTTTGAGTGTTGAGTGCTGAGTGATGAGTGATGGAGTGACACTGCTGTGAGGTTGTATTTATTTGTGTTGTTGCTACATTTATCTGTTAAACTTTTTTGTGGCATTTACTGAGTTATGGAATTTACCTATTTATTTCTGTTTATTTTTAAATTGTGAAAATAAATAATTGGACTATTTTACTTAGCTCGTCACTACTGTTCAGTTCCTTAGTTATTTCTGTTACTACTGAGTCGGTTGTACTCATACTACACTCTGCACTTTATGTTCAGATCTAGGTGAGTTAGAGCGCGGCGATCGTTGAGTTCAGGCCGGCTATCTGTGGAGATCGCAAGGTAGCTGCTAGCGTCTGTAGGACCTTGTTACTTATTTTGTCATTTCTTCTTTTGGACAGTTAGACAGTTTATATATCTTACTTTATCGTTTTAGACGCTCATGACTTAGTGACACCTCGATGTTTGGGCCTCGTTTCCGTATTTTTCTATATTATATTTAGAGTTAATTTAATTTATGAAAAATTTAAATGTTGAAATATTTTATTAAATTTTTATAATCAGTTTAGTAGTAATATTTTGGGAAGTAGTCTTGCCTTGTAACACGATAGGCGCCATCACGACCATGGTTAGATTTTGGGTCGTGACACGTATAGACAAACGGTTTAATGAGTTAGAAACAAGACTCGTAGATATTCAATATTATTTGTGGATCATCCCGTAATTCCAATTATATTGGGAGAAACGCTCCGCTACATTTGACCTAATTTTCATGTATATTTATGAAAGTAACTTGTAATGACATTTGCCAATTTTTGTTCCACAACTCGCTTGACTTAAAAATGCAATACACGACTATCATACGACTACAATAACTCATAACATAACCTCCTTATCATGGTAAGAACCCTAGTATTACCCCAAAAGTACATGTTATAACATTCCCAACTTGTCGACATTCGACGAAACTTATTTTCTTCCGTTTGCTTAGCTTCTAAGTCTTTCAACCCTCTTGGTACTTGTTATCTATGATCTTAAAGATATGTAAACTTCAAGGTAATATGATTAACTTACCATATGTACTTTCAAAAATAATCTCATTTCTGAGCTTACATCAATTGACTTATGATGTACTCTCACGTACGAAAATATGGGGTGTAACATTCCCCGAAAATAAAATAAACATAAAAAAAAGTTATAAATAATAGTCTGAAAAGGGTCCGCTACCACTGGGATGAATCAACGGAGTTTGTAAACTGAATCTAGAATATCTCCTCTAGCCACGTGCCTCGTTACCTGCGTCCTCAATACTTGCCACACGACATAGCAGGCCCAAACGGGCTAAGTACCACCAAAGGATACCCAGTAAGTCTCATAGACTACCTCCTAAAAAGGCGGAGCGAGACCTTCTGGAAAATATAAAAATGAAAAGGGATATACGGAAAATCATATAAATCATATAAAATTTTACAACCAACTAATAATCTGGAAACTGTAAGCTAAATTGTAAGCCTAAAAATCTTAGAGTTGATTTTTCCAAGAGCTCTTCTTCCTAATTTCTTTGGTAAGTGACCTTAATCTGCTTTCTTTCAATTTTCCACTACACTTTATAAGATTTCAACTTTAAATCTAGGATTTTCATGGTAGAAATTGGAGATTTGGGTATAATTAGAGATTTTTGTAAAATTAGAATTTAGACCTTAAATTGAGGTCGGATTTCGAAATAAATTATATAATCGGGCTCGGGGGTAAAAGGGTAATCGAGTTTTGATCTGAATTTTAGGTTTGGACCAAGCGGGCCCAGGCTTGACGTTTGTTAACTTTTTCAATAATGACCTAAATTGAACCTCTATCATTCGTGGGTAGCTCCTAAGGCTTATTTTGAATCGTTTGGTTAATACATTGCTAGATTTGTTTGGTTCAGAGGTTGATTCGAAAGGCAAGGCTGTAGTTGGACTTTGAGTTGATTTTGGAGCGAGTTAAGTATCGTGGTTAACCTTAACTCTAGGGATTAAGACTTGTTTGCCTATTCGCTACGTGTTTAAATGTTTGGGTACAACGTATATGTGAGGTGACGAGTACTTATGCGTTGTTGTTGGGTTAAAGCATGCGGGTGGGACTTGTTTCTTTGTAATTTATTTTTTTCTTTGATTATGATATCCATGCTTAGACTAGTTTATTTCTTAATTGATCGTTCTTTCCGCATTATGAACTATTTGTGATAATTGAGTACTTTTGGAAGTTGAGGTTTGATATTTTGGAACCGCTATTGACGCGAGGTTTGTTCTTGCTTATTCTACCTCTCAAATATTATATATTCATTGCTACATGGTAAGGGAGAGTGTTAAAGTACGAAGGGTGATGCCGCGCCGATTATTGTTTCATTTATTGATTAATACATGGTGAGGAAGAGAGTTAAAGTACGAAGGGTAATGTCGTGTCGTATTTGCCTTATTTGTCATTTCATGGATAGAATAAGAGTAAAAGCACGAAGAATAAGTGCTTTATTCCAAAATTACCAGCTTTGTCTTTCTTATCAAATTAATACCACCACTATGCATTGACATATTTGTGATGATTCTATCAATTGTCTGAAGATGTATGGCGAATCTAAAGTGAGTCATCTAATCCCCTAGTAAACTGAGGCTGATACACTACATGTTATCTTTGCTAAGGCTATCATGCCTATTAATTTGACATTTACAAGTAATGCATAATATACGAATATTTTTTTGATTCCCCCAATTGTCCATCTACAAATAACAATTATGCTCGGTCAGAGTCGAGTCTTTCCAATATAGTCTTGAAAGGTTACTCTTGTTTGAGTTTTAACTTTGATTGTGCCACAAAATCTTTAGGATATGCTATTATAGACTTTTCCTTGATTATTTCTCTGCATTCAGATATGATATCCAGCCCATGATCAAGTTTAGATATATCATATTTTTCAAATATGTTGCCCATACTTTCTAATAAATGATTGTAGGTTTTCAGCGTGCATCGTAGTTGAGCAATAGGAGAAGTTGAAAGTACAATAGGAGGGTGAATTGTAGCCTTTTTAAATTTCTAGTCGACTACTCCTCAGACCTAGTCGGCTAATACAGAGTCAACCTCCACAATACTGTTAGTACTTCTATTTAATCAAATACTTATCTCAATAAACAATAATTACTTATAATAAAATATGAAAATAGTAAGGTAAATGACACCAGAATTTTATACTTGTTCGAAACCAATGTGGTATCCTACTCCAATCCCCTTGGGTTGCAAGTTATCTCTTTAGCTATATGTAATATGAGTTGAGTACAGCTTTTGTGATCTTCAACGTTCACCACTAACGTTTACAAGGTTGGTTTTCACTCGCTCACCAACAACGAACAAGGGTTGGTTTTAACACGCTCACCAATAACGCAAAAAGTTGGTTTTTATTCGCTCACCAACAACAACTCTTTGGTTTTCACTCGCTCACCAACAACGAACAAGGGTTGGTTTTAACACGCTCACCAATAACGCAAAAAGTTGGTTTTTATTCGCTCACCAACAACAACTCTTTGGTTTTCACTCGCTCACCAACAACGAACAAGGGTTGGTTTTAACACGCTCACCAATAACGCAAAAAGTTGGTTTTTATTCGCTCACCAACAACAACTCTTTGGTTTTCACTCGCTCACCAACAACGAACAAGGGTTGGTTTTAACACGCTCACCAATAACGCAAAAAGTTGGTTTTTATTCGCTCACCAACAACAACTCTTTGGTTTTCACTCGCTCACCAACAACGAACAAGGGTTGGTTTTAACACGCTCACCAATAACGCAAAAAGTTGGTTTTTATTCGCTCACCAACAACAACTCTTTGGTTTTCACTCGCTCACCAACAACGAACAAGGGTTGGTTTTAACACGCTCACCAATAACGCAAAAAGTTGGTTTTTATTCGCTCACCAACAACAACTCTTTGGTTTTCACTCGCTCACCAACAACGAACAAGGGTTGGTTTTAACACGCTCACCAATAACGCAAAAAGTTGGTTTTTATTCGCTCACCAACAACAACTCTTTGGTTTTCACTCGCTCACCAACAACGAACAAGGGTTGGTTTTAACACGCTCACCAATAACGCAAAAAGTTGGTTTTTATTCGCTCACCAACAACAACTCTTTGGTTTTCACTCGCTCACCAAAGAAACGAATAATGACACAACGTCTAAGGATACACTGCCTCTCCAATATTTTTCTGTCTCTCTTCACTCTTTTGTGTACATAGTAAATCTACTAAAAGTGAATTACAATACTTGTTAAAAGTAGAATAAAGAACTTTTAGTTTGGTAGATAATTGTATAGAAGGTTGCGTGCTCAGGAATATCTTCGACTCTTCTTTAAATAGTTGTTCATCTTGCTTCTAATGGTTCTGATTGTTGATCCATATTTGCTGTCAATCTTCCTTGATTTGGTTCCCTGATTTCTTGCATAATTGGCGTGCATGGTTCTTCTCTTGTTGTTGTATTTATTGCTTATTCTTGTGCATGACCCTAGGGATTTAGATTGCCTTCACAATTATTGCTATTCGTAGAGAGAGTTTAGCTAATTTTGGAAACCATGTACTGATTTGTACTATTTGTTTATCACATGATTTTGCCTTGATCTTATCCTTCTTGAATCTGGTGTATTCATGGGAAGGAGCTTCTTGGTCTCCATGGTTGGTTGTCTACAATATCTTTTTCTTGTACAAATCATTGATTTAGGCCATCCAGTTGTATATCACAGTCATATTCTTTCTTGAGCCTCCTTTATTTTTTTTCCTTTTTGAGCACCAAAGATATATTCTTCAATATCCCATATACTCATAACTCTTGTTTCCTTCTTTGACTATAGGAAAAAGTATCTTTCCATTCACAATATAGTATCAATGTCTTCTTTGATATTTTTTCCCTTAACTAGATACGTCGTGTAATTGCCAATATACTATTTACCAAGTATAGTATCAATCTTCCTCTCATAAGGTAGTAGATCTTCAATGAGGAAATATTCCATTCTTGATCTTGGAAAATAATCTTTTTCCATAATATAGATTGTACTATATCCATAATATATTTTCTTTCCATAGAAAATATATTCTTCATATTATATTGGAAATATTCCTTTCTTGATCTTGAAAAATAATCTTTTTCCATAATATAGATTATATTATATCCATAATATATTTTCTTTCCATAGAGAATGTATTCTTCCTTGGCCTTGTAGTATATTTTTCATGTAGTGTGTTCCTTCCATAAAATAATAGATCTTCTCGAGAATTATAGCAACCTTCCTTTCAAGATATTTAAGAACTTTTCTTCCATAATTTCCGTAGAGTCCTCTTATGATATTGTAGCAAAAATTTAAAATATGACTTTCAAATATTATTCCTCCCATGATGCTTGCAAATTAAATCTCTAAGAATAATCTTTCTTGATAAATTCATCACATGATATTCTCTTTCACATATTTGTTTGGATCTTTACCAGCATCTTCTTTCTTGAATAAACCTGCAAGAATAAGATTACCACAAGTAAATATTCTTTGAATAATAATTATGTTGGTTTGTTATCGTCAAAATCAATACGTGAAATCTTGAAGCTATCATAAGTGACATACATTCTTCTAAAACCTTTTCACATGATTTTAGAGGACAATAATTGAATCAGTTGAAATTCTAAAAGGTCAAGTGAAACAAAATAATCATGAATTTCTAAGTACGTTTTAACATATAGCGAAGAAATTGTAATGACTTGTAGCTCCCATTTTAAGTATTACCGCACTTTTACTTGAAGTTGAGCTTGGTTAGGAGTGAGAGGGACTTGAGAATTTATCTCCTCAAGCGAGCCACGACATCAACGTTTTTTCTTCCAAACTAATTTAGTATCTAAAAATAAGCTTTTAATGATATCAATACCCCAAATAATTTTAAGAAAATTAAACCTATAACTATCAAGGCAAAAGACGTTGTTCTACTTTTTAATCACTCCAATCAAAGGCTAGAGAATAGGAGCTAAAAGTGCTTAAAGTTTTTACCTAAAATATTTATAAAGAATTAATGAAATCTTTACCTAAAATATTTTAAAGAATTAATTGGTTAATCTTGTGAGTTGTGAAATTCAAGAACGCCTCCGGACAAATACATACAACACAGGAGAAATCCGTAATAGGAAGTGAAATCTCTACTGCTAATCAATTAGCTCTCCATACATCATGAATCGTAAGTCCGATACTTTACGCAAGTCTAGTCTCGGGCAAAATGTATATTAAAGCAATTAAACATGCGAGAATAACTCAAGTATTATAATAAAAGCATGGCGTGAATTTTTTCGGTATACGAGGATGAAACTGACTAATATTTAGTACAAATTCGGGCATAGAATTTTTAAAATTTTTGAAATAAAATTTAGATAATTAAAAACTATATAAAAGTACTATAAGTCATAATAGTTAATAATTTAAAATATTTAAAAAAAAATATGGTCAAAAAAAATTTTATTTGACTTCCCAAATAGTAATAGGTTTACATAAATTAAAAAGGATAGAATAATAAGTTTCAACCGACAAATGAAAAAATATTGTTATCAAACGAAATAACATTAAAAAAAATTGGAGAGAAAAAATATAAAGACTTGGATAATAAAGACCTAACAAAAGTTAAAATATGAAGAATTCTCACATAAAAGGTTCTATCAAATTCACTTTTACAGCATGATATTAGTGTTCTTAGTTTCTAAAACGCAATTAATGAAGAGAGCATTTGACGAGTCATGATTGATAATAAAGTTTTTATGATCTACAAAGCTACTTACGCATGATTGCACAAGAATTATAAGACGAGCCCATGCGTAAGGCATTGGGCGCATACCAAATGCTCGTTACAAGAGCCCACACATAAGTGAAGGAGAATCTTATGAGTGTCTCGCCTTGAGGGTCAGTCCCAATTTTACCTAAATCCTATTTGACAAATGGAAACACAAGTGATTACTAAAAGTCAAATACAAAGATTCAAAATTGATATTCATCAATATTTTACCTTTTGAAGTCTTCCTTATTTGAGATATAATTAAAGTACTGATATTTAGGATCTTAAAAACAATCAAGAATTACCTTATATAAATCACTTTCTTATTTGAATATTATAACATGACCATAATTCTTTTTTTTTGTCGTAACATAACTATAATTCATTCGATATTATCTTTAGTTTGATTTCTTTTAATTTTCTACTCAAATAATATTTTTCTCTTCAATGACTTTTTTGTATAATATTTTAAAACGACAATCAACAATCAAAACAAATAACAAAAAAATAATTAAGAATATAAAAGAGAAAAAAAGAGGGAGGAGGGAGAGAAAAAGAAAGAAATAAGACAATCGGATAAGTTATATTTATTTATTTATTGAACCAGCTAAATATGATAAACATTCATCATTATCACGAACTTATACTTTTTAATTTTATTTTATAATACGAATATATTATTTAGTGACTCTTTGAAACAAATTATATGCTCACTAATATAGATAAACGCGCAAGCGCATACTATAAAACTAGTTATATTAAAGGAATGAAAACTCTTGGCAAAAAATATTTTGCCTTTTTTTAACCTTTAAAATTAGATTATACCATGGACAAAAATATAATTTAATTTGTTTTTCCAAATTTTTAGAACTTTGAAATTAAATATAATTTTTTACAATTTAGTTTTTTCTTATTTGAACTTTAAAATAATTCCTAATATCTAGGATTTTAAGAACTTTCCTTATTTATATTGCCTAAAGTAACTAGCTATAACTCATTCAGATTACACATTAAAAATGTGTATGTTTATATTCCCAGTGAATATAGTCCATTAAAATTAAGATATTCGTCACTTTTATTTTTATTTTGTTGGATTTTTTAAATAAATTCCTATTGGAAATTGTTAGTTGACAAAATAACCATTTAATTATATTTTTATATATAAGAATACTTATTTAATTATTTTTTAATATTTAACACTAAAATATAAACTAAATATTATATACTAAATCTTTACTTATTTGAAATATGTAATATAACAAATTTTTAAAAGAAAACTAACAACAGCAAAATCACACTATTTTGTAAATTCGTTTCCCATAAAGTCGTTTACATCCCTTTGAACTCCTTTTAGATTTAGGATTCGTTTGTTTCTAGTAAAACTTTGATCGACTAACAACAACAACAACAACAACCCAGTAGAATCCCATTAATGGGGTCTGGGGAGGGTAG
>AWOL01S0045501.1:0-10976 GCA_000715115.1 Nicotiana otophora
AGATGTATATATAGTATAGTATAATATATATACTAAGTGTATAGTATATAAGCTATATTCGATCTAACATTAGATATATTAAGATGTATATATAGTATAGTATTAGGGTTGTAGGTTAGGAGGTAGTTGAATCTTGTCTTATTTCGTACTGTTGTGAGACTAGTCTGGTAGGATTTTTGTCTAAGCTAGCTAGAAGCAATGTCGTGTCTTACTATTTTGCGTTTCAGTGTCAAACCTATTTACTAGCTATCGTTTTTGTTTTTGCTTTTTTTCGTTTTTGCTTTGCATCTTTCTTCTGTGTATAGTATATAGATATATATAGTATAGTATATATATATATACTATACTATATAAACATCTTAATATAGCTAATGTTATATCGAATATAGCTTATACTATACACATAGTGTGTGTATATATATATATATATATATATATATATATATATATAAAAGATGTATATATAGTATAGTATAATATATATACTAAGTGTATAGTATATAAGCTATATTCGATCTAACATTAGATATATTAAGATGTATATATAGTATAGTATTAGGGTTGTAGGTTAGGAGGTAGTTGAATCTTGTCTTATTTCGTACTGTTGTGAGACTAGTCTGGTAGGATTTTTGTCTAAGCTAGCTAGAAGCAATGTCGTGTCTTACTATTTTGCGTTTCAGTGTCAAACCTATTTACTAGCTATCGTTTTTGTTTTTGCTTTTTTTCGTTTTTGCTTTGCATCTTTCTTCTGTGTATAGTATATATATATATATATAGTATAGTATATATATATATACTATACTATATAAACATCTTAATATAGCTAATGTTATATCGAATATAGCTTATACTATACACATAGTGTGTGTATATATATATATATATATATATATAAAATAAGTATTAAATATTATTTATTTAAAAGCTCTTTATTATTTACACACCCAAATATTATTAAATTTATATTTTAATTTGTATAAAAGCATTTTTCCGACCGAATTCGGTCGGAAATATTGAATTATAATTATTTCAGTTGGTTAATTAAATATATATAATTTTTGTCTTGTGCGGGAAACAAAAAATTCAAACTTTACGACCGAAATCGGTCGAAAATTCTGAAACCTTTTAATATATAATTGTTTTTGTACATTAAATACAAGTATGACCAAATATTTGACCAAATTCCGACCGATTTCGGTCGAAAATTTGGAAACTTTTTAATAAATAATTATTTTTGTACATTATATACAAGTATGACCAAATATTTGACCAATATCCGACCGAAATCGGTCGAAAAGTTGAAAATATTTTAATAAATAATTATTTTTGTATATTGTATACAAGTATGACTAAATATTTGATCAATTTCCGACCGAAATCGGTCGGAATTTTTATTTTTTTGTTTTCAGAAAATTATTTTTGACTTTAGTGACCAAATACTCTTATTTCCGACCGATTTCGGTCGATTTTCTTGTCCGACCGATTTCTGTCAGAAAGCCTTGGACGAAAATCACCTGATTTCTAGTAGTGTCAGAGAATAGCAAAAAAAATAAGCTTTCTTCTTGCTCCTATTCGAACTATGGTCTTCCAGTCTCTAGAATGAATCAGGATCTCAATGCAAATATTGATCGGGTGGAAAACCAAAAAATTGACTCCATCAAAATTCAAACCAAAAAATANATCCGACCGAAATCGGTCGAAAAGTTGAAAATATTTTAATAAATAATTATTTTTGTATATTGTATACAAGTATGACTAAATATTTGATCAATTTCCGACCGAAATAGGTCGGAATTTTTATTTTTTTGTTTTCAGAAAATTATTTTTGACTTTAGTGACCAAATACTCTTATTTCCGACCGATTTCGGTCGATTTTCTTGTCCGACCGATTTCTGTCGGAAAGCCTTGGACGAAAATCACCTGATTTCTAGTAGTGTCAGAGAATAGCAAAAAAATTAGCTTTCTTCTTGCTCCTATTCGAACTATGGTCTTCCAGTCTCTAGAATGAATCAGGATCTCAATGCAAATATTGATCGGGTGGAAAACCAAAAAATTGACTCCATCAAAATTCAAACCAAAAAATAAAAAGAAATAACCTAATGTTTTCTTCTTGCTGCTATTCGAACTATGGTCTTCCAGTATCTTCATTACAGCTCATTGATAACTCGTCAACATACATTCTTAATTACTTGGATTTGATTTTTGTCCGTTTAATATCATGACCGACTTCAATCAACTACTTAACACAAAGACTTATTTGCATTAATTTTAAAAATGATGTAATAGTTGGATTAATTTATAAATTACATAATTGTGTAATTAGTTTACATCATCAGCTGATAAATTTAAAATTTTAAAACCTATCAACTTAACCGAGCACGTTGAAATCAATAACAGTACCTTAACCTCCTTTTATATTGTTTTTAATAGGAGTAATTTCTTTTTTAGGAGTCTGTGGTAGACTTGGTAATATGGTATTCCTACGAGACTGCGCAGGAAACTTCTCGGGACCCACGGTTTCTACACGGAGCCAGCCATCTCTTTCCCCTCAAACCTGTCACAGATCCTAAAAGGGACCATTTGTTGACTCTTTTTGGCAGTAGAATTTTGGCTTCTGTGTCTGGGTTGCTCTGATGGTAAGCACCCTCCACTTCCAACCAAGAGGTNATCTGTCTAGGGAGGGCCCCGAAAATTTTAGGGGAAAAAAGTTGAAATATATTTTGTTATATTTTTTAAAATTCGAAGGATATTATTCAAAAACTATTTTAAAGTTAGTCGTTCCAGACCAATTAGAAAAATATCACTATCTTATACTCCATTTGTGTAACGCAATTTGACTCAACACAAACTTTGAGGAGAAGAAACAAAATTGAAACTTGTAATTTTGAAATATTTTATAATAATATTTGTGTGACTATAAAATTTTCTCATTAATAATAAAATGGATATAATATAATATTTAAAGTTAAATTAGTTTCAAGTATAAAAATATGTTATTTATTTTGACGAACTAATAAAAAGAATATGTCATGTAAATTGAAACAGAAGAAATAAATAATATCTGAATAAGTAACACTTTAAAGTTTCACATTGAAAAACTGTAAGAGTAATTTTAAATCTTAAATGTGTGAAGAAGTAAGACTTAGATTTAGTGATGCGTTTCGATAACTTACGTGCATTTAGGCTCAAATCAGACAATGTTAGTTCTAGACTAGGTTGTAAATTATTATAGTTGGTATCAAATTTACTTTGCGTACAACCTGGGTAATACTGGGAGCAACCTTGTTCTTCTAAGGACATATATTTGATTATTACGGCAAAAGCATTATCTTCTTTTGATCTTCATTAATGAATACTAACTGTAATTAGCTCTTTTCTTTATTCAATCTACCGTTTTACTTTTTATTAATTCCAGTGATTCCAACAGTGAATTAAAACGTGAGAAGTTTGAATATATACTAAATGAATGTTAACATTACATAAAACTATTTGGATTCATCACAACTAAACATGATGCATACGGTCGAAATCGGGCATGTCAGATTTCATAGGTACGAGTAGCTGCCTCGAGAGTAAGCTCGTAATAGACCAGACTCGAGCTCAATGGCAGAGTATGGAGCATGAAGATCGAAGTGCTCGTTGAAGATCAAGACCGAGCATGACCGACTTCGAGTAAGGCGTAATAACGGAATAGCGAAATATTAGCAACCGACCGAAGATTTTGGCGGAAATCCCAAAATAGATCGAATCAAGCGGTTATTGACGCCAATCATGGAATTTGTTTCCGTTATTAAAATTGTACCTTATTTAGGATTCCTCTACTATATAAAGAGGGACCCCATTCATTTGTAGGGAGGGAGATTCACTGAAAAACATATACAAAAAACGTTGCTCTCTATTTCACTTACTATCCATTACTGTTCATCATTGTTTATTTTTCTGTTCTTCTTATCCAACCTCGAGACCATCTCGAATCGAGGTCGAAAGCTCTGCTAGAACACTAGTTTGATTTATTTTATTATTCAGATTATCTATTCAATTCTTTGTTTATCAATTGGTATTGGGTTAAATCACGTATCCTTAAAACCACTAAATAAGTTTAATTTTTACTCGAATTTTAGGGTAAACAGTTTGGCGTCCACCGTGGGGCTAAGGATAATAGTGATTTTTCAGTATTGATTCTGGTGAAACACACTATTTTACGCTTGTTCTTGTCAAGTATCTTTGCTTTCAGGTTAAAACATGTCAAACTCACAAAACGCATCCATACACGGTGACAATGGCCTCAGATTTCATGGTGAAAACGAAAATGTGATTGCTCCAGGAATCGAAGTGCCACAGGCTAATCACGGGGGAGCACCGGTTGCCAATCCCATCGATGTCAGTTCGCACATTGCTCTAAATGCGGACCTAGGCGCAGATCTCGATGGGAGTGTACGCAGAGAAGGCCGATCTAGTGGCCAAGGAATACAAGGCAGAGGAGATGAGGGAGTCAGTCTCTAAGTAATATTCGAGATGCTTCAGGCTCAGCAAGTCGAGTCAGAAATTACTCGTCGTACCGAGCCAGCACCAGAGAGGCAGAATGGTAACGAATCGGGGAATGATCCTGCGATAATTAAAATACTAGAGGAGCTCACCAAAAGAATTGAATCATAAGAGAAGAGAATCGAAGCCAATGATAAAAAAAATGGAGACATACAACTCTCGAGTTGATCAGATACCGGGGGCACTGCCAATCTTGAAAGGGGTGGATTCAAAGAAGTTTGTACAAAAACCCTTTCTTCCAAGTGCGGCTCCGAAGCCTATTCCAAAGAAGTTTCGTATGCCAGACATACCCAAATATAATGGTATCACCGATCCCAATGAGCATGTTACTTCATATATATGCGCCATCAAGGGTAACGATTTAGAGGATGATGAAATCAAATCTGTGCTGTTGATAATTTTCGGAGAGACCTTTTCGAAGGGAACAATGCTTTGGTATCACAACCTGCCACCAAATTCCATCGACTCATTTTCCATGTTAGCAGATTCTTTCGTAAAGGCATATGCCGGGGCCATAAAGGTCGCAATGAGGAAATAAACCTTTTCAAGGTAAGACAAAGGGATAATAAAATGTTGAGGGAGTTCGTGTCCCGATTTTAAATGGAATGCATGGAGTTGCCACCGATCACAGATGATTGGGCCGTTCAAGCTTTTACCCAAGGGTTGAACAAGCGGAGTTCGGTAGCATCACGTCAGTTGAAACAAAATTTGATCTAGTATTCAGTTGTAACTTGGGCAGATGTGCACAATCGATACCAATCGAAGATCAGAGTCGAGGACGATCAATTGGGAGCTCCTTTCGGTTCAGCACATCCAAACAGGTCGGTAGTTAAAAATCAGAGGGACATCGACAGGGAGCCAAGGTCGAACAGAGACCGATATCAACCATATACCGCAGATCGACGGAACAATAAGGATAATGGTTCAGGACGCAATTCCGCCCGAAACAATCGAAGAAGTGATCGAGGACAGAATTCTCGGGGACTTATGAGCAAGAGTGGTTTTGACAAGCACGCCGATCCCACAGAAGCACCTCGGTTATCGGAATATAACTTTAGCATTGATGCATCAGGCATTGTATCGGTAATCGGAAGGATCAAAGATACTAGGTCGCCCAGACCCATACAAACTGATCCTTCTCAAAGAAAACCAAATTTGATATGCAAGTATCATGGCACGCATGGTCACAAAACCGAGGATTGCAGGCAAGTAAGGGAGGAGGTAGCCTGTTTATTCAACGAGGGCCACCTTCAAGAGTTCCTCAGCGATCGAGCCAAGAATCATTTCAATGAAAGGGACGCCGACAGGAAAAATGAAAAGGAGGAACCCCAACATGTCATTCATATGATCGCCGGTGGGGTCGACATTCCACAGGGACCCATATTCAAACGCACTAAGGTATCACTCACTAGGGAAAAACGAACCCGAGATTATGTGCCCGAAAGAACTTTATCATTCAACGACGAAGAAGCAAAAGGCGTTTCTCAGCCCCACAACGACACTGTGGTAATTTCTATCTTATTAAATAAAGTTCAAGTTAAGCGTATTTTAGTGGATCCAGGTAGCTCGGCGAATATCATCCAATTGAAGGTCGTGGAGCAGCTCGACCTATAAAATCAAATCATGCCCGCAGCTCGGGTCCTAAACGGCTTCAATATGGCCAGTGAAAAAACTAAAGGGGAGATTATTCTACCGGTGAACGTACCTGGAACCATTCAAGCTACCAAGTTTCACGTGATCGAGGGCGACATGAGGTACAATGCCCTACTCGGAAGGCCTTGGATCCACAATATGAGAGCAGTCCCTTCGACTCTCCACCAAATGATAAAATTTTCGACATCAGATGGTGTAAAAATAGTATACGGGGAGTAGCATGCTTCAAAGGAAATATTTGCGGTCAATGAGGTAACACCGATATTGACACTATCAGCCTCAGAAAGGTCGAACATCAAAGATAAACAGGAAGTCAAATAGCAATCACAGCCACCAGCCTCGACCGAATCGGGGAAGCGGGATATAGAAGAAGAAGAGGAGGATTTTCTGACCCCTTGAACTTTTGTTGTTCCCGAAGATACTGACGCTACCAAATCAACGGCCGAAGAGCTGGAATAGGTTGTATTGATCGAGTACCTGCCCGAACGAAAGGTTTACCTGGGAACGAGATTAACCCCCGAACTCAGGAAAAAACTTATTCAATTTCTTGTTGATAACATAGATTGTTTTGCATGGTCCCATTTAGACATGACAGGAATTCCACCGGAGGTAACGATGCATCGGCTAAGCATGTACCCTAGATTCAATCCGGTGAAGAAAAAGAGAAGACCCCAGTTTGAAATAAAGCACGCATTCATAAAGGACGAGGTAACTAAACTTCTCAAAATAGGATCCATTCGGGAGGTGAAATATCCCGAAAGGTTAGCCAATGTAGTTGTAGTCCCTAAAAAAGGGGATAAACTTAAAATGTGTGTATATTATAAGGATTTAAACAAGGCGTGCCCCAAAGATTCTTTTTCACTGCCTAACATTGATCGCATGATCGATGCCACGGCCGGCCACGAGATCCTTACTTTTCTGGATGCCTATTTCGGGTACAATCAAATCCAAATGAACCCGGGAGACTAAGAAAAGACTTCATTTATCACCAAGTATGGAACATATTGTTATAATGTAATGCCCTTCGGGCTAAAAACTGCAGGAGCTACTTACCAACGCCTAGTGAATACAATGTTCGAAGAACTAATAGGTAAATCAATGGAGGTGTATATTCATGACATGCTCGTTAAGTCCCTGCGCGTAGAGGACCATTTTTCTCATTTACAGGAAACGTTCGAGATTTTAAGGAAATACAACATGAAGCTCAATCCTGAGAAATGTGCTTTCGGGGTTGGTTCGAGCAAGGCCTTGGCTTCATGGTATCGAATCGGGGAATCAAGATCAACCTAGATAAAATCAAGTCCATCGAAGACATCGACGTCATGGATAGTGTAAAAGTCGTACAAAGGCTAACTAGGCAGATAGCTGCCTTAGGCCGATTCATTTCGAGGTCATCGGATCGAAGCCACATATTTTTCTCTTTACTGGAGGTCATCGCTTCGACCCCGGAATGCCAACAGGCATTGGAAGTGTTGAAGTGATACCTATCGAGCACACCACTGCTTCACACTCCAAAGGAAAATGAGAAGCTTTACTTGTACTTGGCAGTATCGAGAATTGCAGTAAGTGGTGTCCTAGTTCGAGAAGAGCAAGGTACGCAATTTCCCATTTATTATGTAAGTCGAACCTTAGGAGAAACAGAAACTAGATATCCATACTTAGAAAAATTAGCACTTGCACTGACAAGTCCTTCTATAAAGTTAAGACCATACTTTCAATGTCACCCAGTATGTGTATTAACCACTTACCCACTTCGTAATATTTTGCACAATCCCGAACTGTCGGGCCGATTGGCCAAATGGACCGTCGAACTCAGTGGGTACGACATCGAATATCAACCTCAGACGGCCATCATGTCTCAAATTTTAGCAGACTTCGTGGCCGATTTTACGCCAATCCTCATACCCGAAGTTGAAAAGGAACTCTTGTTAAAATAGGGTACGTTATCGGGGATATGGACCCTTTTCACATATGGTGCTTCAAATGTGAAGGGGTCCGGGCTAGGCATCGTTTTGAAGCCGCCCACGGGTAACACTATTAGGCAATCTATCAAAACTGCTAGGTTGACTAACAATGAGGCCGAGTACGAAGCCATGATTGCAGGTCTCGAGCTAGCTAAAAGCTTGGGGGCAGAAGTCATTGAAGCCAAGTGTGACTCTTTAGTGGTGGTGAACCAAGTAAACAAAACCTTCGAAGTTCGAGAGGATAGAATGCAAAGGTATTTGGACAAGCTGCAGGTAACTTTGCACCGTTTCAAGGAATGGACTTTACAACATGTACCTCGAGAAAAAAACAGTAAGGCCGATGCACTTGCAAACTTGGGGTCATCGGTGGAGGAAGATGAGATCAGCTCGGGGACTGTCGTTCAACTCTCAATATCTGTGATCGAGGAAGGTCATGCCGAGATAAACTCTACAAGCTTAACCTGGGATTGGAGGAATAAATATATGAAATACTTGAAGAATGGAAAGCTCCCATCGGACCCTAAAGAGTCGAGAACCCTACGAACCAAAGATGCTCGATTCGCATTGGCTGAAGATGGAACATTATAAAGAAGAACATTCGATGGACCATTGGCAGTGTGCTTAGGACCAGGAGGCACCGATTATGTTTTACGAGAGGTCCATGAAGGCACTTGTGGGAACCACTCCGGCGCCGAATCACTGATTCACAAAATCATTAGAGCAAGATACTACTGGGATAACATGGAAAAAGATACTAAGGAGTTTGTTCGAAAATGTGATAAATGTCAAAGGTTTGCACTGATGATCTATCAGTCCTGAGAACAACTTCATTCAATCCTATCCTCATGGCCATTCATGAAATGGGGGATGGATATCGTCGGCCCTCTTCCATCGGCCCCAAGTAAAGCTAAGTTCATTTTATTTATGACTCACTATTTCTCTAAATGGGTTGAAGCACAAGAGTTCGAGAAAGTGAGAGAAAAAGAGGTTATAGACTTCATCTGGGATCACATCGTGTGTCGATTTGGGATACCCGCAGAAATAGTATGCGACAATGGTAAACAATTTATTGACAGTAAAGTGACGAAATTTCTCGAAGACCATAAAATAACAAGGATATTGTCAACACCATATCACCTTAGTGGGAACAGACAAGCCGAATCGACGAACAAGACTATCATCCAACACCTGAAGAAAAGGTTGAGCGAAGCTAAAGGGAAGTGGAGAGAAATTCTACCCAAAATCTTTTGGGTATATCGAACAACATCGAAGTCCAGTACAGGGGCAACTCCATTTTCCTTAATATATGGCTCTGAAGTTTTCATTCCAGTCGAAGTCGGAGAACCCAGCGCCAGGTTTCGACATACAACAGAGGAATCGAACCATGAGGCTATGAATACTAGCCTCGAATTATTAGATAAAAAACGAGAAGCGGCACTCGTTCGAATGGCTGCACAAAAGCAACGAATCCAAAGGTACTACAATAGAAGAACCAAACTTCACCACTTCAGGGTCGGGGACTTAGTCCTAAGGAAGGTCACCATCAACACTCGAGATCCTAATGAAGGGAAGCTCGACCCGAATTGGGAAGGACCCTATCAAATCCTCGATATAGTTGGAAAAAGGGTCTTATAAACTCAGAACGATGGACGACGAAACACCGTCAACCAACTGGAACATATCACTTCTCAAATGATATTATTGTTAAGGTATGACTTTCTCTCTTTTTTCGTTTATATATATATTCGATGCTAACTCATTGCAGGAGTTCGATCAAAGATATCGAGACCTCGGGTTTTAAAGTACGTGTTGCACTCTTTTTCCCTTAGATCGGTTTTTATCCCAAATGGGTTTTTTCGGCGAGGTTTTTAACGAGGAAACAATTATGTGCTACCTAAGAACAATTCAACAGTATCCAAGGCTTCTTTGCAATCAACCTCAATTACTGGAGGGCATCTCCCTCGGATGTTGTATTCTAGAGAATAGTACTTCATGTCAAAAGGCTTCAATAGGGAAGCTTTGTAATGGGCCAAACGGTCAAATAAACCGTGCCCGTATAAATTAGTTGAGCCTCAATGGTAAAACATGTGCGCATGTATAAACTATTCAAAGAAGCATTCTCTCTTCATTTAAACATTTTGTGTCTCGAAGAAAATCCTCTACTATACAAACCTCATGCTTATGATATTGTGAGAAACGGCTCAAGAGCCAAAATGCAAATATACACTCGGGGACTACCATCGATGATAGGCATATTCGAGTTATCTAAACTCAAATTCATAAGACCTCAAAGAGGAACCCCTCGATCTATAGGCCAAGGCCACCATTCTCGGGGACTGACATTTCAAACTAGTTTGAAATATTATTGGGAAATAAGCCCAAGAGGCATACCCGAAGGCTACGGCCAAAATACATACCCGAAGGCTACAACCTAAATAACGCGGCTCAGAGACGTCCGAATTCTGCAAAACTGATAGGTCTTCAAATTCTCTGAAAAACTGGTTAAAAAAGTTTATCCTCGGCAAATAATCAAAAGGGCTTCGATAAAATCAGCCCTCGAAAAACCTTAAGAGGTATCAAATTATTTTTAACACAAACGTGCTAAGGCACAAAAAAAACAAAAGGGTTTCAACTAACATCGGACCCTCAAAAAACCCAATGGGTAAAAACTAAAACATACATGCTAAGGCATAAAGAAATTTTTACTAAGTCTTTAAGCCGAAAGGGGGAAATAATAGCCGTCGTTTAGAGGCCATATGGTCCCAACCCAAAAGGGCCAATACATTTAGAGTTCGAGACTTTGTTCTCACTCAA
>AWOL01S0045504.1:1382-20773 GCA_000715115.1 Nicotiana otophora
ATGGTCTCGATCATGGAATCGACCCTAAGCCTTGTCGACCCTGGAATCGATCTTGGGCTCGATAACAGCCCAGAATATCCAACAGAAGAAGAAAAATTTGTAGCAACTTTTTAAGTCCAATTTTTGATCTGTTAACCATCCGAAACGCACCCGAGGCCCTCGGGACCTCAACCAAATATACCAAAAAGTCCTAAAATATCATACAAACTTATTTGAAACCTCAAATCACAGAAAATGACGCTAAAACCACGAATTATGCTCCAATTCAAGCTTAATGAAACTTAAAATTTCCAACTTCTACATTCAATGTCGAAACCTATCAAATCAAGTTCGATTGACCTCAAATTTTGCACACAAGTCATAAATGACATAACGGAGCTATGAAAATTTTTAGAACTCGATTCCGACTCCGATATCAAAAAGTCAACTCCCCGGTCAAACTTCCAAATTTAAATTCTTGTTTTAGCCATTTCAAGTCTAATTTAACTCCTGACTTCCAAATAAAATTTCTAACACGCTCCTAAGTCCAAAATCACCATACGGAGCTGTTCGAATCGTCAAAATTCTATTCCGGTGTCGTATTCTCAAAATGTTGACCAAAGTCAAACTTGGCCTTTTTAAAGCCAACTTAAGGAACCAAGTGTTCCGATTTCAACCCAAACACTTCCAAATCCTGAACCAACCATCCCGCAAGTCATAAATCATTAAAAGCACATACGAAAAGTTTTATTTTAGGGAACGAGGTTCTAAAAGTCAAAATGACCGGTTGGGTCATTACAGAATCATCGTTCATCCTGGTGTTAGCGAAAAACTAGAGTACTACCCTAAAGCTTGGAGGTACAAGTGTGGCAATAAATTTTTCAATCCCTGAAAATTAATGTCTCTTTCTATATATATATATACTACAATTAAGTATAAATAAGAAAAGCAACAACGTTACGTAGTTATCATGTACTTGATTAATTTATGTTAAATAAAAAGAAGAACTATATTTTCTAATGATACTGGATTTTTTCCTCTTTTTTTCATGCACAAGGCAAGAACATTGGAAATGTAACCTTTTATGTGACACTCTCGAAGATATTGGTTCAATCGTTTTGCCAAATAATTAGATTAAGAACATAGATTTATAAATTGTGTAATTAAGACAATTCATCTTCAGAATGATATAGCGAGTTTGCATCTCAAGCTTTGATTGATTAATTATTTTACGGTTTTCGGCAAAGGTCCAAATATACCCCTGTACTTTCGAAAATTGTCTAAGAATACTCCTCGTTATACTATTGGGTTATTTATACCCCTGCAGTCATACTTTGGGTTCAAATATACCCCTCATTTAAACGGAGGGATACGTGTCATCGTCCTGTTGGCCAATTCTAAACATCTCCTAATTAATTAAAAATGCTCATTACCCATACCCGAAAAGCAATTTTCTAAAGTAGTTTTTTTATAAAAATTGGAAAAAACTGAATTATTTTTACTAAAAATTTAAAAAATCGAAAATATTTTTTTCCAGTTTTTAGAAAAATATTGCTTTAAAAAAATGGAAAAATAATTTATAAAGCAATTCTTTTTGTAAAAACTAAAAAAAACAAAACTGAAAAGCAATTTTCTAAAGTAGTTTTTTTATAAAAATTGGAAAAAACTGAATTATTTTTACTAAAAATTTAAAAAATCGAAAATATTTTTTTCCAGTTTTTAGAAAAATATTGCTTTAAAAAAATGGAAAAATAATTTATAAAGCAATTCTTTTTGTAAAAACTAAAAAAAACAAAACTGAAAAGCAATTTTCTTAAGCAATGTTTCTGTAAAAACTGAAAAACCAAATATTTTCCTTTTTTTTAAGTTTTTAGTTAAAAAAAATTCAGTTTTTTCTTGTTTTTAATTGCTTTAGAAAATTGTTTTTCAATTTGATTTTCAGTTTTTACAAAAATATTGTCTTAGAAAATATTTTTCAGTTTTTTTTAAAGCAGTTGTTTTGTAAAAACTGGTAAAAAAAATATTTTTGTTTTTTTCAGTTGTTTCCAGTTTTTACAAAAAAAACATTGATTTAGAAAATTACTTTTCGGGTATGGGTAATGGGTATTTTTAATTAATTAGGAGATATTTAGAATTGGCCAACAGGACGATAACATGTGTCCCTCCGTTTAAATGAGGGGTATATTTGAACCCAAAGTATGACTGCTGGGGTATAGATAACCCAATAGTATGACGAGGGGTATTCTTAGACCATTTTCGTAAGTAGAGGGGTATATTTGGACCTTCGCCGATTATTTTATGCCAACTGAAATAGCAACTATATATTATGTTGCTCATGTTTATGCAAGAGATAAATTATCGAAATTATGAAAATGTAAAGATAAAATCACACAGATCAATTAATTAAAATTTTAATTTGCTTATCCAGGTATTATGAGGACCAAAATGCGAACTTGTTAATATTTGAAACACTAAAAGTACAATTTTTTTTATTAAAATAAAAACCTGGTGTTCAAGTCTCAGTTTATCATTTTAACTCAAAGGGCAGTAAAGTGAAACAAAGAAGACTACACCAAATTCGAAAAAATATTTTTCAATATATTTTATATTCTTAATATAAGTCACAAAACTTAAACTGCACAATTAAGCAAATACATAAAAATAGCAAAGTAGGTTATATATTTTCGCACTCATTTCATATTCTTACAAAGTCAAAAAGTCATATAACTGTAACGATCCGGCCAGTCATTTTAAAAGTTGTAGCCCTGTTCCCCTATTTAATGCTCATTCTGTATTTTATAACTGTTATATGACTTGTCGGGACAATTAGTTCGGGTCTGACGAGAGTTTTAGAATAAATTGGAACACTTAGTTCCAAAATTTAAAACTTAAGTTGAAAAGGTAGGCTGGATGTCGATCTATGTGTAAACGACCCTGGAATAAAATTTTGATGATTCTAATAGCTCCGTATGGTGATTTTGGACTTAGGAACATGTCCGAAAAATTATTTGGAGGCCCGTAGTTAAATTAGGCTTGAAATGGCTAAAATAAGAATTTAAGTTTAGAAGTTTGATCGGGGAGTTGACTTTTTGATATCGGGGTCGGAATCCAGTTCTGAAAATTTTTATAGCTCTGTTATGTCATTTATAACTTGCGTGCAAAATTTGAGGTCAATCGGACTTCATTTGATAGGTTGCGGCTTCATTTGTAGATTCTATGTGTGATTCGTATTTTTAGTATTGTTGGATGTGATTTGAGGACTCGACTAAGTTCGTATTATGTTTTAGGACTTGTTGGTATATTTGGTAGAGGTCCCGAGGGGCTCGGGTGAGTTTCGGACGGCTAACAGATCATTTTTGGCCTTTGGGGGATTTCTGATAGGTGGTGGTATTTTTCTTGAGATTTCCTTATACACGATCACGTAAGTTTGTCTGTGATCGCGTAAGTTCATCTACGATCGCGTAGGGTAATTTGGGCAGAGGTGACTTTGTTCTATGCGATCGCGTGAATGGGGTTGCGATCGCGTAGGCTTAATTTGGCAGCTGGAAAATTTGTTCTATGCGATCGCGTGAATGGGGTTGCGATCGCGTAGGCTTAATTTGGCAGCTGGAAAATTTGTTCTATGCGATCGCGTGAATGGGGTTGCGATCGCGTAGGCTTAATTTGGCAGCTGGAAAATTTGTTCTATGCGATCGCGTGGGAACGTCCGCGATCACGTAGGTTTGAGCGAGCTGTGCTATGCGAACGCGTGACTAAGGCCACTGTCGCGAAGAGGAACGGAAGGAGAAGATGGACCACGCGCGCTTAATGCTTCACGATCGCATAGGTTTGCGGAGTCAGTACTTCGCGATCGCGTGAAACTTTCTGCGATCGCGTAGAGTTAATTTTGGCAGTGTTGAAATTGTGTTTCGCGATCGCGTGAGAAAGTTCGCGATCGCGTAGAAGAAATCACAGGGCAGAAAGTTTATGTTCTGAAAATGGGACGATGATTTGGAGCTCGGATTGAGGCGATATTTGGGAGATGTTCAGAGAAAACATCGGGGTAAGTATTCTTAACTCAATCTTAGTTAGATTACCCGAATTCATCACTGTTTTTAACATTTAATTTGTGATTTAAATTGGAAACCAATTTTAAAACCCTCTTGGATAGATTTGAGGATTTGAGGGTCAAATTGTTATCGGAATTTAGTCATTTTAGTATGGTTAGACTCGTGGTTGAATGGACGTTCATATTTTTTAACTTTCGTCAGATTCCGAGACGTGGGCCCTACGGGCAATGTTTGAGTTAATTTCGAATTTTTATTGAAAAATTTAGTATTTTCTTATGGAATTGATTCTATAATTTGTGTTGATTGTATCGAATTAATTATGACCAGATTCGAGTCGATCAGAGTCGAAATATCGAGGAAAAGGCATATTACTTGATTAAATTGGAGCAAGCCGAGGTAAGTGACTTGTCTAACTTTGTGTGGGGGAAATTCCTCCTAGGATTGGTATTTATGTGATAATTGAAATATGTTGAAAGTCGTGTACATGAGGTGACGAGTGTGTACACGGACTATATGTGAAAGATTATATTTTCAAATTGTATAGATCACTATTGCGCATTAATTAAATTATTTTATTTTGTTATATTTTTCATCATTGATCTGATTTATATACTTTAAATTTACTTGACCTTCTCCTGCTAATTGTTTTTACCTATTAGCTGAAACTTGGTTTCTTTTATTCGGTGTATTATTTGAAGGTGAAATTTCTTTAATTTAAATATTATAAAAAAATAAAGTATTTTACACTTAAAGATTTGATATTTAAAACAAGGTGGTAAATTTGTGAAATATTATATTTTGTGAGATGTTCGTACTAATTGTGATGGAGCTGTGAGCTATTTATTATGAAAAAATATCATTGTTGATTTATTTTGACAAATTAAAATATTTGGGCACTTGTGTCACGACCCCAAATTTTCTTCGTAGGAGGTCGTGATGGCACCTAATCTCTAAGAGTAGGTAAGCATATCAATGCGGAATAATAATAGATATCTGAAATAAATAAATTGCAATTCAAATAATTTCAACTCCCAAAACCCGGTATAAATAAGTCACAAGCTTCTAAAAATGTATCCTCAATGTCTATATATATCAAGGTCTAAAGAAAAATAAGGAAGCAACATAATAATGATAGAAGGGGACTCCGGAGTCTATGGATGCTGGCAGATATACCTCAAAGTCTCCGTACACAGGTAACTCATTGATGTCTGGGCTGGTAAGATGTACCTGGATCTACACAAAAAGATGTGAAAAAGCATAGTATGAATACACCACAACGGTATCCAATAAGTGCCAAGCCTAACCTCGGTAGAGTAGTGACGAGGTCAGGCCAGGCCCTACTAAAAAATAATAATGGCATGGTAAAATATTTATCAATATAATAAAATAAAATGACAATAAAAATGAATCATGTAGTGTGTCACCATTTAATTACACCAAATAATGGCAAATAATACCTCGTGGAAACAAAACATAATTCTTTTTAACTTTAAGAAAATCACAACAATAATCAAAGGCAACAGCGGCCATAAATCAATATTAACAAGGGCACTCCCGAGGTAACGCCTCGTAGTCAAAAATCATAAATAAATTCACAATATCTCATTTTCTTATACCACCGCGGGAGCCTTCACAATTTATTTTAAAGAAAATATTTTTCCCGAAATAGCGTCCTGCGTTTTAGCCATCCTTATCACACCGCATGACTTCTAGTAGTTTTCCCTACTAGCTACGCGTATCAAGCCACCCTTATCTCACCGCATGCGTTTCAATACATAGACCTTATGTCACCACGTGCGTATCAATATCACAATTTATCACAATTTGCACACTCAAGTTCCCAAATATTTTAATTTGCCAAAATAAATCAACAACAATATTTTTCCATAATAGAGAGCTCACGGCTCATGTCAAAATAATTCAACAATAATATTTTTTCATAATAAAGAGCTCACAGCTCCATCACAATTAGTACGAAAATCTCACAAAAATATTAGGGAATAAATAACTCAACAAAATAATATTTCAAAATATTTAATACGTTGCTTCAATGCCAAATTTAAAAAGTCAAATACTTCATATTAATAATATTTAATTTAAAGAAAATAAACCTTCAAATAATGTACTGGATAAAAGAAACCAAGTTTCAACTAAACAGGTAAAACAATTAGCAGGAAAAGGTCAAGCAAATAAAAGAATATAAACATTAAATCAATGATGAAGAATATAACAAGGTAAAATTATTTAATTAATATGCAATAGTGATCTACAAAATTTAAAGACATAATCTTCCACATTTAGCCCATGTACACACTCGTCACCTCGTGTACATGACTTTCAATACATTATAATTTATCACTTCAATACCAATCCTAGGAAAAAAATTTTCCCACATAAGGTTAGACAAGTCACTTACCTCGACTTGCTCTAATTTAATCTAGCAGCATGAATTTTCCTCGATTTTCCGACTCCGATCAACTCGAATCTAGTCAAAATTAATTCGATACAATCAACAAAATATATAGAATCAATTCTATAAGAAAATACTATATTTTTAATTCTAGCCAAGATGGTTTTCAAAGAGGGCCCACATCTCGAAATCCATAAAAGTTACCAAATATGAAAGCCCGTTCAACCACGAGTCTAACCATACCAAAATGACTAAATTCTGATAACGATTCGACCCTCAAATCCTCTTTCTAGCCAAGATGGTTTTCAAAATTTTCCAACTAAAATCACCAATTAAATGTTAAAAACAGTGATGGATTTAGGTAATCTAACCAAGATTGAGTTAAGAACACTTAACTCGGTATTTTCTCTTAAAATCTCCCAAATATCGCCTCAATCAAAGCTCCAAATCGTTAAAAATGAAAAATGGGACGAAGTCCCATTTTCAGAACTTAAACTCTCAGCCTCGTGATTTCTTCTTCGCGATCGTGAACTTCCTCACGCGATTACGAAGCATAATTTCAACACTGTCAAAATTAAATCTACGCGGTCACAGAAAGTTTCACGCGATCGCGAAGTACTGACTCCGCAAACCTGTGCGATCGCGAACCTTCTCACGTGATCGCGAAGCATTAAGCGCGCATGGCCCAGCTCCTCCCTCCGTTCCTCTTCGTGAACGCGGCCTTAGTCACGCGTTCACATAGCACAGGTCGCTCAAACCTACGTGATCGCGGACGTTCCCACGCGATCGCATAGAAAATATTTTCCAGCTGCCAAATTAAGCCTACGCAATTGCAACCCCATTCACGTGATCGCGTAGAACAAAGTCAACTCTGCTTAAACTACCCTACACGATTACGTCCAGACCTCTCCTCATCGCGAACGCAATAGGTCCCTCGCGTTCGTGAAGCACAAAATTATGCTGCCTAACATTTGCTCTTCGCGAACGCAACCATGGCTTCATGAACACGAAGCTTTACCAATCTTACCCTTCACGAATGCATCCAAGGCTTCACAAACGCGACCATCACCTCGCGAACGCGTAGAACAACGACCTGGGGTCCCAATTGCCTCATTCCTCTTCGCGAACTCGACACCACTCCCGCATTCGTGATGCACACACAGACCATAGCTTCGCGTTCGCGTCCTCCCCTTCGTGAACGCGAAGAACAAAATCTCACTCTCAGAAAAAACTCTTCGCGAATGTGGGGGCCCACTCGCAAACGCGAAAGAGGAAATCAGAAAAATGCAGTAGCAGATATCAGCAATCTCACCAAGACCAAAAATGATCCGTTAACCCCCCGGAACTCACCCGAACCCTCCAGGACCGCAACCAAACATACCATCAAGTCCTAAAACATCATACGAACTTAGTCGAACCCTCAAATTACATCAAACAACGCTAAAACCACGAATCATACCCCAATTCAAGCCTAATAAACTTTGAAATTTTAAGTTTCCATAAACGACACCGAAACCTATCAAATCAAGTCCGATTGACCTCAAATTTTGCACACAAGTCATAAATAACATAATGGAGGTATTTAAAGTTTCCGAATCGGATTCCGACCCCGATATCAAAATGTCAAACCCCGGTCAAACATCCCAAAAATTCAACTTTCGGTATTTCTAGTCTGAATCCACCACGGACCTCCAAATAATTTTCCGGACACGCTCCTAAGTCCAAAATCACCATACGGAGCTATTAGAATCATCAAAATTTTATTCCGGGGTCGTTTGCATATAGGTCGACATCCAGCCTACCTTTTCAACTTAAGTTTTAAACTTTTGAACTAAGTGTTCCAATTTATTCTAAAATCTCATCGGACCCGAGCCAATAGGCCCGACAAGTCATATAACAATTATAAAGTGCAGAATGAGCATTAAATAGGGGAACGGGGCTACAACTTTTAAAATGACTGGCCGGGTCGTTACAACTTGAGGTGCAAATTATGATATATTGTGATATTGATACGCATGCGGTAGTATAAGGTATGGGTATTGAAACGCATGCGGTGAGATAAGGGTGACTTGATATGCGTGGCTAGTAGGGAAAACTAGTAGAAGTCATGCGGTGTGACAAGGGTGGCTAAAACGCGGGATGCTATTTCGGAAAAAATATTTTCTTTAAAATAAATTGTGAAGGGTCCCGCGGTGATATAAAGAAATGAGATATTGTAAATTTATTTATGATTTGGGACTACGAGACGGCACTATAGGCATGTAAAATTTATTGGATTCAAGTTCAATAAATAATTTGGATTATATTTTAAATATACTACTCCAAATAAATATTACGGGCTAATATAATTGGATTAATTACATAATTCAATATATATGGATTAAATAAATAGGTCCAAATTCATTGTACTAGCCCATTTTGTTGGGCTACATATGATGAGCCCATTTCTTTAAGCCCAAGATATCATCTTCCTAGAGGTCCAGTTTGGTGTCACACGTGAAATGACGTGGCACGCCAAGTCAAGCGGAAGAGCCAATAGGATCGTGTCACGTGTCAAAATGATAAGGCCATGCCAAGTCAAATTAAAGGGCCAATGAAATGGTGCCACGTGTCAAAATGACAAGGCATGCCAAGTCAAATTAAAAGGCCAATGAAACCGCACCAAGTGTGCAAGTGACATGTTCTGGCCAATCAAATACAGCCTTGTCACACTTTAATTTGATTGGTCGGAAAGAGTTTGTTCTTATTATAACTCTTCCCTCCCACAACTATAAATATGGGTCTGCATAACTTAGAAAAGACACCAGAAGTTATAACAAGAAGCAAGAGATAGCTCGTAGATCAAACGTTGCAGATTTTTCTAAAAGCTACAAGCGTTCAAGTGTTCTAAGGATTAAATTATCAAGACAAAGATTCAAGAACAAGCTGCAAGCCCTTGGATTAAAAATACGTCAAGATCAAGATCAGGCCTCAAGCACTTGGATTAAAATAAAATAAAATTCAAGATTAAGCTCAAAAGCTCTTTTATTTACTAGTGGAAAGGAGAATCAGAGGATTCATAGAGATTGTAACACTCAAAATTTGAAATACAATACTACGATTGTTGCAATATTTTTCGGCCTGATTTTATTTTCTCGACACAATTTATTGTCTACAAATTCTGGCACGCCCGGTGGGACAATCTCTACCTCTCATCTCAACTTTTGAAATCACCAAAGTTCAAGAACATTGAAATGGCTTCAAAGAAAATCAACTTCGATTCAACTTCCACTAAGGCTACTAATCCAAGATTCTTTGCTGATGTGGAAAGCGTCCTCGATGTTACCTTTGGAAGCTTTGGACCAGTTATGAGAAGCAAAGGAAGCTCGTTAGGACAACAAGCACCCCAAGTGTCGTCCGCATCAACCCCTATTTTCGGATCTTCATCCTCAAAAGGGGCAAGATCTTCCACAAACGTACCCGAAAGAGGAAGCGATGTTGCTGAAAAGATCAAGAAAACTCTTGCTCTGCTTGACCTCTTCGGATCCAAGAACTCGGATGTGAAGGAAGATGATGATGCTTCAAGTGATGGATCCTCCCCACTTACACCACATAGCGTGATCCAATCAAGGATCAATTGGTCTGAAAATCCATGCTACTCTCCATCGTCCACGACAATCAAGCAAACCATGGTGACAAACTCTTCATCTGTGGAGGAGCAGTTGGCAAACTTGACGGAAGCAATCGCTGGCTTGACCAAGTGCATGCAAAATCAAGATGCTAAAATCGACAAGCTAACAGATAGGATGGGAATCTTGATGGAAGAAGAATCCACCCATGCACATGGCAAACTCCCAGAAGTTTAAGAGATTAATCCTCCCCCACGACAAGTTGCATCCACTAAGGAAATTCCAGTCTCTTCGGAAGGGATGATTCCAATCAATCAACTAAAGGAGTTCATTGAAGGGACTATAAAAAACAAATATGAATTCTCTTCCAGGTCCTCCTTTACCTACACAAAGTCGTACACTTCAAGGATCGATATGTTGAAGATGTCCGCTGGCTATCAACCTCCAAAATTTCAATAGTTTGATGGTAGAGTCAATCAAAAGCAACATGTGGCGCACTTCGTTGAGACATACAACAATTCTGGGACTTGTGGAGATTACCTCATCAAGAAGTTTGTCCGTTTATTAAAAGTAAATACTTTTGATTGGTATACGGACCTCGAGGCTAAATCTGTTGATAGCTGGGATCAACTAGAGCAAGAATTCCTCAATCGCATTTATAGTACAAGACGTACTGTGAGTATGATAGAACTTACAAATAATCGTCAACGAAAGGGTGAACCGGTTATCGACTTTATCAATCGTTGGAGGAATGCAAGCCTTAACTGCAAAGACATGCTTAGTAAAGCTTCAGACATAGAGATGTGCATCCAAGTCATGCATTGGGAATTGTGATACATCTTGCAAGGTATCAAGCCTAGCACATTTGAAGAACTTGCAACTCATGCCCATGACATGGAATTGAGAATGGCCTCTGTTAAAAATGAAATGCTGCCCATCTATGAACCTCGCAAAGGGAACGACAAGTAAGAAGTCAGAAAATGGAGCAAGTTTGTACCAAGATCTGAAAACAAAGAAACTATGAATGTCAACACATCACCTGTGAAGTTCACGACGAAGGTGAGCAAGAAGCAGAGTATGAAATCCACTTCGTTCAAGATAAGCCAAGTGGAAAGTTGACTCTAAAAGAAATACAAGAGAAAGAGTACCCATTTCTGGATTCTGATGTGCCAGCCATTTTCGAAGAACTCCTCGAGTTAAATCTATTGAGCTTCCGGAGATGAAGCGGCCAAATGAAGCTGGGAAAACTGATGACCCAAATTATTGCGAATATCATGGACTTGTGAGCCACCCTCTAGAGAAGTGCTTTGTCTTCAAGGACAAAGGTATTGACTTGGCTCGTGAAAAGAAGATCGTGCTTGAAGATCAGAAAGCATGCGCAAAGAAAGTCTCTATCATATTTGGCTCATTCAGTCCAGACGTATTAAGTAGTTTTAAAGAAAGTAAAGATGAAGAATTACTGGAGAACAACAAAGTTGAAGACGATCAACCTGAGGATGATGAAGGTTGGATGTTGGTGACTCGTCGTAGGCACCACAGAAAGAGCCCATGAAAAGAATCAGTAGAACAACCAACAAGGAAAATGATGGTAAAAAGACCAAGGAGATGGAATCCAGTTAAGCACTTAAAGAAAGCAAAAGTGGAGGTGCACCACCGTCAAAAGCCACGACTTCCAATGACCTTGGAGGAGTTTTTACCAAGTTGGTTCCGCATGAAGATTTCCCACGGGGGTGTTGCCATGTTGACAGAGGGAAAGAAAAGAGTGATGACCTACCGTTGGCAACATCATCGGAAAAACTGATCGATTCCAATCCTCAAGAAGTTAATGCTTGTGAGGAAAGATTCACGTTCACAAATGATGATCTTCTGCTAGGTGACACTCTTCATAACCGCCCATTGTACCTGGTTGGCTATATGCGTGATGAAAGGGTAAATCGAATTTTGGTTGATGGAGGATCCTCAGTGAACATTTTGCCAATTAGCACTGTGAAAGAACTTGGTATTCCCGTGAACGAACTCTCAGAAAGTCGTGTGATGATATAAGGATCCAACGAAGGGGGGCAAAGAGCTATTGGCACGATCAGGCTGGAAATCATCATTGAAGATATGCAATCAAGTTCATGGCTGCATGTGATCGATGCAAAGACAAGGATGAAGAGTCCACATTGTTCTACTTGAAGTTCTACTTGAAGAACCGCATTGTGAAGGAGCTAAACATTGATGATGTCATGAATGACAAGGATGATGAGTCCACGGCTAAGAGAGCTGAGGTCGTTGCTGACAAAACCAAAGCTGTTGCTGAGAAGGTACACCCCAACCCAAATAAGTCTCATAAAGGGAACATTGTGTCTCACGGCATGAAAGTAACTCCTCCGCTCCAATACATCCCTAAAAAGAAGAAAGATGAAGGTGAATCATCTAATCTCCAAACTAACATGCTAAAGAGGTTAACTCTACCGGTCAAATGAATTGAGGCAGTAAAGTCATCCTCAATGCTTCTTGCAAGGTTTGTGGCCCAAAATCATTTGCAGAATGTGGCACTCCTTACAAAGCGAACAAATGAAGGTTTTGATCCTAATGCTTACAGGCTATTTGCAAAAGCTGGATACCATCCTAATGAGCCGTCAAAGTTAGGGAAGCTACCATTAGAAACTACGATAAGACAACCATGTGAAGGTTTGGGATACAAGCAACCGTCACCAGTGTGCATCTTCATAAGAAGGGCAAGCATCAATTATATCACTGTAGAAGATGAATCTGCCTCTTCTAACAAGCCTTCTATCTTTGATCGACTTGGAAAATCAACCATGAGGACTTCCGTGTTTGAGAGATTGGGTCCATTAAAGAAGGGGAACAAGTTCCAGAGAAATTTTCAAAGCATAAGAATACCCGCTTCGCCCAAAATCCAGAAGATCTCTAAGGATTTTCAAAGTTTGGTTCCTTCTAGAATGAGGCGACAAACAAAACATGTGGTTTCATGTAAAGAAGTACTGAAAGTAAAGCCATATACTGTCATCTACACTAAGGAATATGACGAAGCTGAATAAAGTGTGGGTTCTTTGTATCATGTTACTGTACAAGGCGAGAATGGTGTTAAATCTTCAATGGAGGATAATGCAGAATTGGAGGATGTTTTACCATGTTATCACATATCCTTCAACGATGGGGACCCTCAAGAAGATGAAGATGCAAAAGATGCTCCATCGGAACTTGAAAAAGGGGTGAATGCAACGATTGATTCCTTAAAAGAAGTTAACCTTGGCACTGATGAAGAACCAAGACCCACCTACCTAAGTGCTTTAGTAGAAGTTGATGAAGAAAGCACTTATATTGAGTTACTCAAGGAGTTTAGGGATGTCTTTG
This sequence comes from Nicotiana otophora, assembly GCA_000715115.1. NCBI lineage: Eukaryota > Viridiplantae > Streptophyta > Magnoliopsida > Solanales > Solanaceae > Nicotiana > Nicotiana otophora. The sequence goes on from AWOL01S0045504.1 coordinate 14,792, forward strand.
CTTGGAGTTACAAAGAAATGCCTGGCTTGGACTCTAAAGTAGCAGTCCATCACCTTGCAGTCAAGAATGGCGCTTGTCCTGTTAAGCAAGATCAAAGGCGCTTTAGGCCGGACTTGGTTCCCCTGATTGAAACCAAAGATAGATGCTACTACTGGTTACGAGGCAATGTCTTTCATGGACGGTTCGTCCGGATATAACCAAATTCGCATGGCACTAAAAGATGAAGAGCTTACTATTTTTCGCACCCCCAAGGGTATTTATTGCTACAAGGTAATGCCTTTTGGCTTGAAGAATGCTGGTTCTACTTACCAAAGGGCTATGTAGAATATTTTTGACGATCTTCTCCACAAGAATGTCAAATGCTATGTTGACGACTTGGTGGTAAAATCAAGAGAGAAGGGTGACCACTTGAAAGACTTGAGAATGGTGTTTGAGTTGCTCCGGAGGTACCAACTTAGGATGAATCCATTGAAATGCGCCTTTGGAGTTACTTTCGGAAACTTCCTTGGTTTCATTGTTCGACATCGAGGGATTGAAATTGATCAAGCCAAAGTAGATGCAATCTTGAAAATGCCTAAGCCTCGGGATATTCACGAATTGAAAAGTCTGCAAGGAAAGTTAGCATACCTTAGGAGATTCATCTCAAACCTAGCTGTGAGGTCCCAACCATTCAGTCGCCTTATGAAGAAAGATGTCCCTTTCAAATGGGACCAAGCGTGTAGCAATGCCTTTGAGAGCATTAAATCCTACTTGATGAAGCCTCCAGTTTTGGCAGCCCCTATACTTGGAAAGCCACTGATACTATACATTTAAGCACAAGAAAGGTCTGTTGGAGCGCTGTTGGCCCAAGAAAATAGTGAAGGGAAAGAAAACTACCTTTACTACTTGAGCAGGATGATGACACCAAACGAGCTGAATTATTCGCCAACTGAAAAGTTGTGTTTAGTGCTAGTCTTCTCAATTCAAAAGTTGAAGCACTACTTTCAAGCTCATGTTCTCCGTCTTGTTTCAAAGGCAAATCCCATCAAGTTCGTGATATCAAAACTTGTTCTTAGTGATCGATTAGCGAGATGGTACCTCCAATTTCAACAATTCTAGATTTTGTACATCCCTCAAAAGGCTATAAAAGGACAAGCATTGGCAGACTTCTTGGCAGATCATCCGATACCTGATGACTGTGAGCTAATTGACGAACTACCTGATGAGGATGCAATGGTCGTTGAAGTTCAACCTCCATAGAAGATGTAATTTGATGGTGCTGCGCATCGTGGAAGAGCTGGTGCTAGCGTAGTATTTGTCACTTCCCAAGGTGAAGTCTTGCCCTACTCCTTTACCTTGACACAACTCTGTTCCAATAATGTTGCTCAGTATCAAGCATTAATACTTCGGCTTGAAATGGCCATTGATATGAAGCAATTGCAATGGCAAGTCTTTGGTGACTCCCAGTTAGTGGTCAATCAACTTTTAGGTAGTTACGAGGTCAAGTAGCTGAAACTATGCCCATATCATGATTACGCTAAAATTTTAATGGGGTGGCTCGGTGATGTGACTATTCTGCATGTGCCAAAGAAAGAAAATAAGAAGGTCGATGCTTTAGCTGCCCTAGCTTCATCGTTAACCCTGCCTGATCAAGCGCAAGTTACTATCTGCCAAAAATGGGTAGTACCACCGCCAAACGAGGCTGAAGGTGAAGAAAATGAACTCAAGCATCTTGTCGCTGTTTATGAAGTTGAGAAAGAAGAATGGCGACAACCCCTTGTCGACTACTTATGTTATGGGATACTTTCAGAAAATCTGAGGAGAAGGACTGAAATCTGTCGTCGTGCACCTCGCTTCCTTTACTACAAAGATACTCTACACAGAAGTTCATTCGAGGGAGTACTCTTGCGATGCTTAGGGGAAGAAGAAACACTTCAAACTTTTCAAGAGGCACATTCTGGTGTATGTGGTTCGCACCAGTCTGGACCAAAGATTCACTTCCATATAAAAAGGATAGGATATTATTGGCCAATGATGGTAAAGATTGCTTGGAGTACGCTCGAAGATGCCAGGCTTGTCAATTCCTTGCGAATTATATTCATCAACCTCCTAAAGTGTTACATCCGACTATTGCATCCTGGCCGTTTGAAGCTTGGGGATTGGATATTGTTGGACCACTGCCAAAGTCCTCTGGTGGGCACCTATACATCTTGGCTGCAACTGACTACTTCTCAAAATGGGCTGCAGTTGTTGCTCTTAAGGAAGTAAAGAAGAAAAATGTTGCAAGTTTCATCCGAGTAATCATTATCTATTGCTTTGGCATTCCTCGTTACATAATAACGGATAATGGCAAGTCGTTCGACAATAGGTTGATGAACAAGATTTGTGAACTCTTTGGCTTCAAGCAACGTAACTCTTCTATGTACAATGTTGTTGCCAATGGTCCAGCCGAGGCATTCAACAAGACTCTATTCAACTTGTTAAAGAAAGTCGTCTCTAAATCCAAAGGGGATTGACCTGACCGCATGGAGGAAGCTTTGTGGGCATATAGGACAGCTCATCGCACGCCAACACAAGAGACCCCTTATGCTCTCGTTTATGGAGTTGAAGCCGTCTTGCCACTCAAGCGTCAAATACCTTCATTACGATTAGCTATTCAAGAAGGCATCACTGATGAAGAAAATGCTCGACTTCGATTAGCAAAGTTGGAGGCTCTTGATGAGAGAAGGTTGGAAGCTCAACAGAATCTTGAATGTTATCAAGCTCGATTGTCTCGCGCCTTCAATAAAAGAGTTGGCCCAAGATCCTTTCAAGTAGGAGATCAAGTCCTTGCCATAATAAGACCCATTATTACTTCCCATAAACATGTAGGGAAGTTCACTTCAAAATGGGATAGGCCATATGTCGCGCAAGACGTTTATTCAAGTGGGGCTTACAAGCTGGTTGATGCAGATGGCATGAGAATCGGCCCTATCAATGGAAAGTTTTTGAAGAAGTATTATCCTTGAAGTTGCAACGCTCCTCGACGCATGAGTCTAAACTGCATGTTCCTACACTCCTGGCCCGCATGCGTCTAAACTGTATACGGTCCACCAAAAAACAAATAGTCCGCTAGGTTGAAAACCTCGAAAGAGGCGGTCTAGGGAAAAGTTAGGACATTAAAAAATAAATCCGCTAGGTTGAAAACCTTGAAATAGGCGGCCTAGGCAAAAGTTAGGACATTAAAAAAAAAAATCCGCTAGGTTGAAAACCTCGAAAGAGGCGGCCTAGGCAAAAGTTAGGACATAAAAAATAATCACCCATTCTGAATTACAGTATAACTTGATCCTCTTCACCGAGGTACGTAGGCAGCTTAGAGTTTCATTCTGAGTTCAGTCGTATGATTTCAAAAGATACATAGTGCCCTAATTGTTTTTCAAATGAAGTACGATGGAATATAATCCATTCAATCAGTACTTGAAAATAGAGTTGAGATACCATTTTTCTGTTTAAACTTTAGGTCCCATTTGATTTAAAGGGGGCAAGCTGCTATGGTAAAATAGTGTCTTCACTGAAATGATGACAACGTTTGCATCAAAGTCTGGTGATCCGCTATGTCTTCATGTTCGTATAAACTTCAAGTTTGTTGGACTTCATATTCGCTCACTGCCAAAAAAGGGGGGGAAGAGAAGAGAGCCGTCAGAAAGGAATACAAGTATAAAAAGAAAGATTGCTTGACACAACGTCCCAAATTCAGTGAGACTTGAACCCAAGATATTTGTGATAATGGAGCTCTTGAATTCTACTGATAGCAAGCAAAACGTCTTGTGATCCCGAGGCTTTCATACCAAAACATAAAAGTTTTGAAGAAGTCGTGCCAATTCAGAACTGTCGGTATATCAAAATCTGATGTTGATTTTGAAATACTATTTGAAACTATCCTTAAGGTATTAAATCCTACATTTAGGACATGTCTTAAATCTTGCAGTCTATTCCATAAAACTATCAACGTGTCGGAATCTAAAGTTAGATTCAAAATAATATCTGGGATGATTCTCAAAATGTTTGATTCTAAATTTTATATATGTATTATATTTCGAAGTCTAATTTCCATGAAATCAAACGGTTCACAATTTTGACCTTTCTACACCAATATATGAATTGTTTGGTGAGATTGTGCAAATCTAAAATTTTCAACGTGGTGGAATCAAAAGTTGGTTTCAAAATATTACCGGCGGCGATTCTGAAGGTGTTTGATTTCGAATTTTTGATATGTCTTAGACTTTAAAGTTTAGTTTCTAAGAAATCAAATGGCTTATATTTTTGACATCCTCACATTGAGATAAATATTTCCTACCACAAATGATTCAAAGGTAATGAACAATATTATCTTCAAAAGACAAAGGAGGATGTATATTCAAATACAGAGAACTTCGAGACATGAACGATAGATATGTTTAAAAGAAAGCACAGTTCTATTTTGTGGATGTCAATACATCATGTTATGCAAGCAAATATTGATATTGAACCGGAAAAAAAAGGGATGTCCATGTCGTAGTTTTTCTTTTAAAGGTTTTCATTGCGAACTTTTAAAGGTATTCGCCTTCGACTTTTAAAGGTTTTATTACGAACTTTTAAAGGTGTTCTTCATTAAATTTTAAAGGCATCCGAATTTTTAAGGTTTTTGTTCTGAACCTTTAAAAGATGTACGTCTTGAATTTTGAAATGTGCCTGTCTTAAACTTTTAAAAGTGCTCATGTCAAACTTTAAAGGGTCCTCACTGCCAACTTTTAAATATTTCTACAACGAGCTTTTAATGGTCTTCAACGCGAATTTTTACAAGTCTTCATCGTGTTCTTTTAAAAGTCTTCACCGCGAACTTTTAAAGGACTTCACTATGAAGTTTTAAAGATCTTGACCATGAACTTTTAAGGATCTTTGAAAGAACTTTTATTGGTCTTTTCCATAAATTTTAAAGGTCTTCATCGCGGACTTTTATGGGATTCGCCGCAAATTTTAAAGGTTTTCATTGCGAGCTTTTAAGGGTTTCGCCACAAAATTTTAAAGGTCCTCATTGCGTGCTTGTAAAGGTTTTCACCGCGAACTTTTAAAAGTCTTCATCGCAAACTTTTAGAGATCTTGACCACGAGCTTTTAAGAAACTTTGCACGAACTTTTATGGGTCTTTCCCACAAATCTTAAAGGTCTTAATCGTAAACTTTTGAAGGTATTCATCTCGAACTTCTGAAGTGCTTCGTAGTTTGATGAAGTTACTTCTAAAAGAAAAGAAAAAAAGAAAAAAATACACAACAAAGTACAAAAAAAAAAAAACACAGGAAAAGAAGAATAAATTACCTTTGCGTCAATGCCTCCAAGTCGTCCAAAATTGACTCAAAGCAATTGCAGACGCCGAAATTGGCACTGAAATTTGTACTAGTGGAATAAAGGGTGTGTGGTATTTATAAATGTCAAAAGTCACCGGTCAAAAATTCATTATCGATGTGGGATCATGTGTATACGCGGCAGATACTCCTTCATTACAAATACAAGGAATGACACTAGCAACCCAATTTGAAGTCAATTATACTTCCTGAAGCATTTCAATTTCGGATAAGGGTCTGATTTGCCCTTCTACTATCATAAATAAGCCTTATTTACCCCCCGTTTAATTTTTCTATCAAAAATATCATTACCGTTATACATTAGGTTCATATTTACCCCTTAAATGTTTAAAAGAGTTACATTTGCCCTTCGTTATAATTTAGGATCATATTTACCCATCTACTCTTCAAAAAGGGTTACATTTGCCCTTCGTTATACTTTCTTAATATATTTATCCTTACAATTATACCCTACATTTACCTTCATCCGGTAGATCACCATGTCCCACCTTTGTTTTCCTACATGGAGCCTATGTGGATTTCTTTTTCTTCCAATTTAAATATGGTCACTTATTTAAGATAATTTAACCCGTCCACCCAATTTAAATAAGACACACTAACTAAAATAAATGGAAATCATAATT
>AWOL01S0045504.1:22032-44510 GCA_000715115.1 Nicotiana otophora
CCTACAAACAATAACTTTGAACTCAAAATCACTAATCTAATACAACTCACAATTATTGCAGTAACCAAAGTAAATTACAAGAAGTTGTACAACAATGGAGTTAATAAAGTCTTATTTAAATTGGGTGGACGGAGTTAAATTATCTTAAATAGGTGACCACATTTAAATTGGAAGAAAAGAAATCCACATAGGCGCCATGTAAAAAAACAAAGGTGGGACATGGCGATCTACCGGATGAGGCTAAATGTAGGGTATACTTGTAAGGATAAATATGTCAAGAAAGTATAACAAAGGGCAAATGTAACCCTTTTTGAAGAGTAGATGGGTAAATATGATCCTAAATTATAACGAAGGGCAAATGTAACTCTTTTAAACGTTTAAGGGGTAAATATGAACCTAATGTATAACGGTAATGATATTTTTGATAGAAAAATTAAATGAGGGATAAATAAGGCTTATTTATGATAGTAGAAGGGCAAATCAGACCCTTATCCGATTCAATTTCGGAATCCTACAAATAACGGCTCATAGATAATGTCCCGAATTATCCGCATGCCACGTCTGGGAGTCCAAGGATTTGCGTAAAGAAAAGGAAAGTATTCCCTGTTAAAAGAACGTGATTGGAAGCAAAATAAGTGGACAAAGTAATATGATCATTGATTGTCCATGTCATGACAAATTTGACAATTTAAAAATCAAAATGTAGTGCCATTTGTCTCTTGTGAGAGACATGCACTGAAAATCATGATTCAAAAATAAGGATATAAACTTTTCACAAGAGAATAATCGAAACGTTTTATAGTTTGCTCTAGTAATCCATTGTAATTATCATACTTCATGCCCAGTTTTCAAAAGTTTAGATACCCGATAAGTCTTGAATTAGGGGGCATTTGTAGGCATATTAAATTTATTGGATTCAAGTTTAATAAATAATTTAAATTATATTTTAAATATACTACTCCAAATAAGTATTATGAGCTAAAATAATTGAATTAATTACATAATTCAATATATATGGATTAAATAAATAGGTCCAAATTCATTGGGCTAGCCCATTTAGTTGGGCTACATATAATGAGCCCATTTCTTTAAGCCCAAGATACCATCTTCCTAGAGGTCCAGTTTGGTGGCACACGTGAAATGACGTGGCACACCAAGTCAAGCGGAAGAGCCAATAGGATCGTTCCACGTGTCAAAATGACAAGGCCATGCCAAGTCAAATTAAACGGCGAATGAAATCGTGCCACATGTTAAAATGACAAGGTCGTGCCAAGTCAAATTAAAGAGCCAATAAAATTATGCCACGTGTCAAAATGATAAGGCATGCCAAGTCATTTTAAAAAGCCAATAAAACTGCGCCACGTGTACAAGTGACATGTTCTGGCCAATCAAATGTGGCCTTATCACACTTCAATTTGATTGGTCGGAAAGAGTTTGTTCTTATCATAACTCTTCCCTCCCACAACTATAAATAGAGGTCTGCATAACTCAGAATAGACACCAGAAGTTATAACAAGAAGTAAGAGAGAGCTCGTAGATCAAACGCTGCAGATTTCTCTAAAAGCTACAAGTGTTCAAGTGTTCTAAGGATTAAAGCACTTGGATTAAAATAAAATAAAATTCAAGATTAAGCTCAAAAGCTCTTTTATTTACTAATGGAAAGAAGAATCAGAGGACATAGAGATTGTAACACTCAAATATTTGAAATAAAATACTACGATTGCTGCAATAGTTTTCGGCCTGATTTTATTTTCTCGACGTAATTTATTGTCTACAGGCACCTCGGGAGTGCCCTTATTGATATTGATTTATGGCCGCAATTGCCTTTGATTATTGTTGTGATTTTCTTAAAGTTGAAAAGAATTATGTTTTGTTTTCATGAGATATTATTTGTGATTATTTGGTGTAATTAAAGGGTGACATACTACTTGATTCATTTCCATTGTCATTTTATTTTATTATATTATTAAACATTTTTACCATGCCATTATTATTTTCCAGTAGGGCCTGACCTGACTTCGTCACTACTCTACCGAGGTTAGGCTTGTCACTTACTGGGTACCACTGTGGTGTACTCATGCTACGCTTCTGCACATCTTTTTGTGCAGATCCAGGTACATCGCCCAGACATCAGTGAGTTACCTGTGCACGGAGACTTCGAGGTATATCTGCCAGCGTCCGCAGACTCCGAATTCCCCTTCTATCATTATCATGTTGCTTTCTTATTTTCTTTAGACCTTGATAAATGTAGAGACATTGAGGATAAATTCTTAAAAGCTTAACACTTATTTCTACCGGGTTTTGGGAGTTGCAAGTATTTGCATTGCAGTGCATTTATTTTAGAGGTCTTTTGTTATTTCCGCATTGATAGGCTTACCTAGTCTTAGAGATTATATGCCATCACGATATCCTATAGTGGGAATTTAGGGCCGTGACAAGTTGGTATTAGAACTCTAGGTTAATAGGTGTTATGAGTCACAAGCAAGTTTAGTAGAGTCTTGCGGATCGGTACGGAGACGTCTGTACTTATCTTTTGAAGGCTATGAAACTGTTAGAAAAATATTCACTTCTTTGATTCCTTATCGTGCATATTTGTTGACTTCAAAGTTCTAAACTATTGTCTTTCTATTCTCTCACAGATGGTGAGAACACGCACAACTAGATCTGATGATTAGACACCCGAGCCTCCTGTTGGAGCCGCAAGAGGCCGGGGTCGGGGCAGAGGCCGAGGAAGACCACGTGGTGCAGCCAGAGCACCTGCACGAGCTGCTGCTCCAGAGCCACCAATAGCTCCAGTTGGAGAGCAGGCACCTGAAACGCATGTTATTACTCCTGAACTTCAGGAGACGCTTGCCCAGTTTCTGAGCATCTTTGGCACACTAGATCAGGCAGTGTTAATCCCACTTTCTTCTACCATATCTCAGGCCGGGGGAGGAGCACAGACTCCCGCCGCCCGTACTCTAGAGCCATGGGCCCAAGTTGATCATGCCCCAGAGGTTATACCAGTGCAACCAGCTATCCCAGTTTGGCCTGCGATTAGGACAACAGTTTCAGAGGGGGAGCAGCTCAGGCTCGAGAGGTACAAGAAGTACCACCCTCCCGCTTTCAGCAGTTTAGCTTCAGAGGATGATCAAGGTTTTCTAGAGGAATGTCATCGTATACTTCGTACTATGGGTATTGTGGATTCTTGTGGGGTTTCTTTCACGGCATTCTAGTTTAGAGTAGCAGCCTACCAGTGGTGGCGGGCATATGAGTTGGATAGTCCGGCCGAGGCAACTTCACTCACTTGGACTCCATTTTCAAATATGTTCTTAAGGGAGTATGTTCCTCAGAGTCTTAGCATTGCATGGCGCACAAAGTTTGATCAGCTGCTCCAGGGTTCTATGACCGTGTCAGAGTATGCAGTCAGATTTATTTAGTTGGTTAGGCATACACCAGCCTTAGTTGCTACTGTTCGAGAGCGGGTTCGCAGAGTTATTGAGGGTCTCCACCCTAGTATCAGATTCAATATGGCCCGAGAGCTAGAGATGGACATCACATACCAACATGTGGTGTCAATTACTAGGAGATTGGAAGGTATGCGGATCCGAGAGAGGGAAGAGAGGGAAGCTAAGAGACCCCGAGATTCTGGCACATATAATAATTCTCGTGCCCCAGTTGTAACTTGTCACGGTAGAGGTTATGTGAGCCGTCCTATTCATTCAGCACTTCCGGCTTCCAGTGGTATTACGGCTACTCCCAGACCTCAGGTTCCATATTCTGACTAGTTGATCAGGCCCGAGACAGTCCCATCAGCCACGTCCTCCGAGGGCTTGTTTTTAGTACGTTGAGACTCGTCATATCATGAGAGATTTCCCCAGATTTAGGAGGGGTTCACCTCCATATATTTCTCAGGCCCCACCCATCCCACAGGGCCGTCAGACTTCTCAGGCCATGATTACTACACCAGTTTCCACTCCACCTGCACAGCCAGCCAAGAGGTGGAGGTCGAACAAGTAGAGGTCGCCCTAAAAGGGGAGGCCAAGCCAGATATTATGCCCTTCCTGCTAGGACAGAGGTCGTTTCATCCGATTCTGTTATCACGTGTATTATTCCGATCTATCATAGAGATGCATCAGTCTTATTTGATCCAGGCTCCACTTATTCTTATGTGTCATCTTATTTTGCCCCGTATTTGGGCGTATCCCGTGATTCCTTGAGTTCTTTTGTTTATGTATCTACACCCGTGGGTAGATCTATTATTGTGGACCATGTGTATCGGTCGTGTTTAATTGTTATCAGTGGTTTTGAGTCCAGAGTTGATTTATTATTGCTCAGTATAGTGGATTTCGATATTATTTTGGGCATGGACTAGTTGTCGCTTTATCACACTATTATTGATTGTTACTCCAAGATGGTGACGTTGGCTATGCTAGGTCTACCGCGGCTAGAGTGGAGAGGTACCTCGGATCATGTCCCTAGCAGGGTTGTTTCATTTCTTAAAGCTCAACGAATGGTTGAGAAGGGGTGTGATGCGTATCTGGCCTATGTGAGAGACGTTAGTATTAATACTCCAACCGTGGAGTCAGTTCATGTAGTAAGGGATTTTCCTGATGTATTTCCAGAGGATCTTCCAGGTATGCCACCCGACAGGGGTATTGACTTTGGCATTGATTTGTTATCGGGCACTCAGACCATTTCTATTCCACCATATCGTATAGCCCCAATAGAGTTGAAAGAATTAAAAGAACAGTTACAGGAGTTGCTTGATAAGGGCTTCATTCGACCCAGTGTATCCCCTTGGGGTGCTCCTGTCTTATTGGTGAAGAAGAAGGATGGTTCTATGCAGATGTGTATTGATTACCGCCAGCTGGACAAGGTTACAGTGAAGAACATGTATCCATTTCCATGTATTGATGACCTATTTGATCAGCTTCAGGGTGCCAGAGTGTTCTCTAAGATCGGCTTACATTCAGGCTATCATCAGTTAAAGATTCGAGAGCCAGAAATCCCAAAGACTGCCTTTAGGACTCGGTATAGTCATTATGCGTTTCTTGTAATGTCATTTGGGCTGACAAACGCCCCAACAGCATTTATGCATTTGATGAACATTGTATTTCAACCTTATCTTGACTCTTTCAAAATTGTATTTATTGACGACATTCTGGTGTATTCCCGAAGTAAGGAGGATCATGAGCAGCACTTGAGGACTGTGCTTATGATTTTGAGAGAAAGGAAGTTATATGAAAAAAATTTAAAGTGTGAATTATGGCTTGATTTAATGGGATTTTTGGGTCATATAGTTTTGTGTGAGGGAATCAAGGTAGATCCGAAGAAGATTGAAGCAGTAGAGAGTTGGTCCAGACTGTCTTCAGTTACCGAAATTCGGAGTTTCCTTGGTTTGGCAGGGTATTATCGCCGATTTGTAAAGGGTTTCTCTTCTATTACTGCATCTGTGACCAAATTGACCCAGAAGGGTGCTCCGTTCAGGTGGACCGAGGAATGTGAGGAGAGCTTCCAAAAGCTCAAGACAGCTTTGACTACAGTCCCAGTATTGGTATTACCTACAGGTTCAGGGTCTTATACTGTGTATTGTGACGCGTCGCGTATTGGTTTCGGCGCAGTATTAATGCAAGACAGTAGGGTGATTGCCTACGCGTCCAGATAGTTTAAGGTGCATGAGAATAATTATCATGTACATGACCTTAAGTTAGCAGCTATTGTTCATGCCTTAAAGATTTGGCGGTATTATTTGTACGGTGTTCACTGCGAGGTCTACACCGATCACCGGAGTCTACAACATTTGTTTAAACAAAAGGATCTAAATTTGCGACATCGGAGATGGTTGGAGTTGCTTAAGGATTATGATATCACCATTCTCTATCCTCATAGGAAGGCCAATGTAGTGGCCAATGCCTTGAGTCGTAAGGCGGAGAGTTTGGGAAGCTTAGCATATTTACCGGTAGCAGAGAGGCCTTTAGCCTTGGATGTTCAGGCCTTGGCCAACCAGTTTGTTAGACTGGATGTTTCTGAGCCGAGCCGAGTTTTGGCTTGTGTGGTTTCTTAGTCTTCTCTTTATGATCGTATAGGGAACAATAGTATGATAACCCCATCTGCTTGTCCTTAAGGACACAATTCAGCACGGTGATGCCAAGGAAGTCGCAATTGGAGATGACAGTGTATTACGGATGTAGGGAAAGCTATGTGTGCCTAACGTAGATGGTTTGCGCAAATTGATTCTCCAGGAGGCTCACGGTTCGCGACACTCCATTCATCCGGGTGCTGTGAAGATGTATTAGAACTTGAGGTAACATTACTGGTGGAGGAGGATGAAGAAAGACATAGTGGAATATGTAGCTCGGTTCCTAAATTATCAGCAGGTGAAGTATGAGCATCAGCGACCAGGTGGGTTGCTTCAGAAGTTAGAGATTCCAGAATGAAAATGGGAGCAGATCACTATGGATTTCATTGTTGGGCTCCCACGGACTCAGAGGCAGTTCGATGCAGTTTGGGTGATTATGGATAGGCTGACCAAGTCAGCTCATTTCATTCCTGTGATGACTACCTACTCTTCCGAGAAGTTGGCTCGAATCTATATTCGCGAGATTGTCAGACTTCACTACGTACCGGTATCTATCATCTCTGACCGGGGTACGCAGTTTACATCACAGTTTTGGAGGGCAGTACAACGTGAGTTGGGTACTCGGGTAGAGTTGAGTACAACATTTCACCCTCAGACGGACGGGCAGTCCGAACGCACCATTCAGATATAAGAGGATATGCTTCGTGCGTGTGTGATAGATTTTGGGGGTGCTTGTGATCCATTCATACCACTTGCGGAGTTTGCTTACAACAACAGTTACCAGTCAAGCATTCAGATGGCTCCGTATGAGGCCTTGTATGGTAGGCGGTGCCGATCTCCAGTGGGTTGGTTCGAACCGGGCGAGGCTAGACTATTGGGTACATACTTGGTTCAGGATGCCAAGGTTAAATTGATTCAGAATCGACTTCGTACAGCCCAATCTAGATAGAAACATTATGCGGATCGGAAGGTTCATGATATTGCATTCATGGTTTGTGAGCGGGTCTTGCTCCGGGTTTCGCCTATGAAGGGTGTGATGATGTTCAGGAAGAAGGGAAAGTTGAGCCCTAGGTATATTGGGACTTTTGCGATTCTTGAGAGAATTGGAGAGGTGGCTTACAGACTTGCACTACCACCTAGTCTCTCTGCAGTTCATCCGGTATTCCATATTTCTATGCTTCGGAAGTATCACTGCGATCCGTCTCATATGTTATACTTCCATTCAGTTCAGTTCAGTTGGATAAGGATATATCTTATGTTGAGGAACCAGTGGCTATTTTGGACAGGCAGGTTCGAAAGTTGAGGTCAAAGAACATTACTTCCGTGAAGGTTCAGTGGAGGGGTCATCCGGTCGAGGAGGCGACTTGGGAGACCGAGCATGATATACACAGCTGTTATTCTCATCTTTTCACCACTCCAGGTATAATTCTAAACTCGTTCGAGGACAAACGTTTGTTTAAGAGGTGGAGGATGTAATAACCCGGACAGTCGTTTTAAAAGTTGTAGCCATGTTCCCCTATTTAATGCTCATTCTGTACTTTATAACTGTTATATGACTTGCCGGGGCAATTGGTTCGGGTCCGACGAGATTTTTTGAATAAATTGGAACACTTAGTTCCAAAGTTTAAAACTTAAGTTAAAAAGGTAGGCTGGATGTCGACCTATGTGTAAACGACCGCTGAATAAAATTTTGATTATTCCAATAGCTCTGTATGGTAATGTTGGACTTATGAGCATGTCCGAAAAATTATTTGGATGACCGTAGTTAAATTAGGCTTGAAATGGCTAAAATAAGAATTTAAGTTTGGAAGTTTGACCGGGGAGTTGAATTTTTGATATCGGGGTTGGAATCCAGTTCTGAAAATTTTCTTAGCTCCGTTATGTCATTTATGACTTGCGTGCAAAATGTGAGGTCAATCGGACTTGATTTGATAGGTTCCGGTGTCGTTTGTAGAAATTGAATGTTTCAAAGTTCATTAGGCTTGAATCTATGTGTGATTCGTGTTTTTAGTGTTGTTGGGTGTGATTTGAGGAGTCGACGACTTGTTGGTATATTTGGTTGAGGTCCAGAGGGGCTCGGGTGAGTTTTGGACGGCTAACAGATCATTTTTGGCCTTTGGGGGATTTTCGATAGCTGCTGGTATTTTTCCACAAATTTCCTTATAGTGAGGCAGCACTTCGGTAGTGCCCTTATTGATATTGATTTATGGCCGCAGTTACCTTTGATTATTGTTGTGATTTTCTTAAAGTTGAAAAGCATTCTGTTTTGTTTTCACGAGATATTATTTGCCATTATTTGGTGTAATTAAAGGGTGACATACTACTTGATTCATTTCCATTGTCATTTTATTTTATTATATTGTTAAACATTTTTACCATGCTTGGCACTTACTGGGTACCGCTGTGGTGTACTAATTCTACGCTTCTGCACATCGTTTTGTACAGATCCAGGTACATCTTACCATCCCAGACATCAGTGAGTTACTTGTGCACAGAGACTTCAAGGTATATCTGCCAGCGTCCGCAGACTCCGGAGTCCCCTTCTATCATTATTATGTTGCTTCCTTATTCCTTTAGACCTTGATAAATGTAGAGACATTGAGGATAAATTCTTAGAAGCTTGTGACTTAGTTCTATCGGGTTTTGGGAGTTATAATTATTTGAATTGCAGTGCATTAATTTTAGATTTCTATTGTTATTTCCGCATTGATAGGCTTACTGTCACGGCCCAAACTCACCTATAGGTCGTGATGGCTCCCAGCATCCCAGCTAGGCAAGCCAACTAATGATTTAAACATATATTCATTTCCTTAAAAATTATCCGAGTAATCAATCTCTTCGAAATTCAAAGTGTAAGAAAGATGTAAAAACAAAATACGATAAATCAAAACCCAAGTAAAATAATTAAATCCAGAAATTCTACTAGTGTATGTGCCAAGACCTGGTGTCACAAGTGTATGAGCATCTAGTAGATTATACAAAAATTATAAATACTGTCTGGAATGAAATAGACAGAATAAAAATTCATGAAGAGGCACTAGTTGCTGCAAAACGGCTTAGAAAACAGCTCACCACTAAGCTTCTGGATAACGCAGGTGAGCGCCGATAGGTCCAACTATAGCACCTGTCTCAGGTCCTGCATAAAAAAGTACAGCAAGTGTAGCATGAATACGTAAACAACGTGTACCCAGTAAGTATCAAGCCTAATCTCGAAGAGGTAGAGACGAGATGGCCGATGTTGACACTCACTAAGGGTCAATAATAATAAATAAAATAAAAATAGCAATATCTAGATCGGCATGATTTATAGAATTAACAATAATTTTCTTTACCCAGCAGAAATAATTAAATTCCTTCAATTCCATTAAATTTCGAATTTATCAATTAGCTTCATTTACAGGAATAACAAGAATTTCCTTAACAAGCAAAGATAATCAATTCTTTCAATTCCAATAATTTTAATTCCTAAACTACCCGGACTTTTAGCATTAATAGTAGCTACGCACGGACTCTCGTCACCTCGTGCGTACGTATCCCCCACAATTAGCAACAATTATTAATTTAATCACCTATGAGGTAATTTCCCCCTCACAAGATTAGACAAGAGACATACCTCAACTTGCTCCAATTTAATCCACTAGAAGGCCTTTTCCACGATTATCCAACTCTGTCTGGCTCGAATCTAGCCAAAATAATTCGATACAATCACTAAAAATTATAGGAATCAATTCCATAAGAAAATACTACATTTTCAATAAAAATCCGAAATTAATTCAAAAATTATCCGTGGGCCTATATCTCGAAATCTGGCAAATGTTACGAAATATGAACGCCCATTCAACCACGAGTCTAACCATACCAAAATGACCAAATTCCAATAACAATTCGACCCTCAAATCCTCAAATCTATCCAAGAGAGTTTTCAAATTTTTCCAACTTAAATCACCAATTAATTGTTCAAAACAATGATGGATTCGGGTAATCTAACCAAGATTGAGTTAAGAACACTTATCCCGATGTTTTCTCCGAAACTGTCCCAAATATCGCCTTAATCCGAGCTCCAAATCGTTAAAATTGGAAAATTCAGAACTTAAACTTTCTACCTAGGCTTTTTCTTCTATGCGATCGCGGCCAAAGGCACGCGATTGCAAAAAACAAAATAAGGTTGCCCAAATTTAAACTTATGCGATCGCGTATAATTTCACGTGATCGCGAAACACAACATTCCTAGACCTACGCGCTTGCAAACTCATCCACGCGATCGCGAAGGGTTAAGCGCGTGGACCAGGTTCTGCCTCGTTTGCTCTTCGCGAACGCGGTCTTAGCCACGCGTTCGCATAGCACAACTTGTCAAACCTACGCGATCGCGGACTCGCCTATGCGATCGCATAGCACAAAATTTCAGCTGCCCAATTAAGCCTACGCGATCGCATACCTTCTCACGCGATCGCGTAGAAGGAAACCAAAACCTGCAGAAACCAGAACTTCAGTTATCAAGCCAAGTCCAAAAATGATCCGTTAAGCATCCGAAACTCATGCGAGCCCCTCGGGACCTCAACCAAATATACCAACAAGTCCTAATACATCATACGAACTCACTCGAGTCCTCAAATCACATCCAACAACACTAAAAACACGAATCACATATAGATTTGAGCCTAATGAACTTTGAAACTTTTAATTTCTACAAACGATGCTAGAACATATCAAACCAAAACCTGCAGAAACCAGAACCTCAGTTATCAAGCCAAGTCCAAAAATGATCCGTTAAGCATCCGAAACTCATGCGAGCCCCTCGGGACCTCAACCAAATATACCAACAAGTCCTAATACATCATACGAACTCAGTCGAGTCCTCAAATCACATCCAACAACACTAAAAACACGAATCACATATAGATTTGAGCCTAATGAACTTTGAAACTTTTAATTTCTACAAACGATGCTAGAACATATCAAACCAAAACCTGCAGAAACCAGAACCTCAGTTATCAAGCCAAGTCCAAAAATGATCCGTTAAGCATCCGAAACTCATGCGAGCCCCTCGGGACCTCAACCAAATATACCAACAAGTCCTAATACATCATACGAACTCAGTCGAGTCCTCAAATCACATCCAACAACACTAAAAACACGAATCACATATAGATTCGAGCCTAATGAACTTTGAAATTTTTAATTTCTACAAACGATGCTAGAACATATCAAATCAAGTCTGATTGACCTCAAATTTTGCATGCAAGTCATAAATGACATAACAGAGCTATGAAAATTTTCGAAACTAGATTCTGACTCTGATATTAAAAAGTCAACTCCCCGGTCAAACTTCCAAACGTAAATTCTTGTTTTAGCCATTTAAAGCTTAATTTAACTACGGACTTCCAAATAAAATTCCGAACACACTCCTAAGTCCAAAATCACCATACAGAGCTATTGAAGCCGTCAAATCCTGATTCCGGGGTCGTTTTCTCAAAATTGTTGACCGAAGTCAAACTTAGCATGTTAAGGCCAACTTAAGGAACCAAGTGTTCCGATTTCAACCCGAACACTTCCAAAAATCCCGAATCAGCCATCCCCGCAAGTCATAAATTAATAAAAGCACATATGGGGAGTTTTATTTAGGGGAACGGGGTTCTAAAAGTCAAAATAACGGGTTGGGTCATTACACTTACCTAGTCTTAGAGACTAGGTGTCATTACGACATCCTACAGAGGGAATTTGGGGTCGTGACAATAACTTTCTATCAAGTTGAATAAATTATATGAAAACAAATCCAAGAGGTGATAGAGATATCTTTACAATTAAATTATTTTACACTTGGAGAAATGCACCCCCTTTAACATACTCAGTAAAAGTGTCACGACCCAAAATCCATTAAGGCCGTGATGGCACCGGACATCACTGTCAAACAAGCCAACAATAAATACTCAATTGGGTTCTCATTTTTTATTTTTGAAATAATATTTCCCTTCAGCTTAACAAGTAAAGAATGGAATTTACAGTGTAAATAATAATAATACTTTTAACAGATTCAATAAAGAATAACCCATAACTACTCCGAAAATTCGGTGTCACAAGTGCATGATCATTTAGTAGGAAGTAAAAATAAAATAAAACATATGTCCAGAATATAAATTAGACATGAAAAATTTAAATAATTTTGAAGGATACTCTTTTGGCTGCGGATCGTAATATAAAATGCACCTCACCTAAGTCCCCACATTTTTAACCACACCTTTGCGCCTACAAGGCCACTAGATATATCTGTACCTGCACAATAAAATGTGCTGCAAGTGTAGCAGGAGTACGTAAACAACGTATACCCAGTATGTATCAAGCCTAATCTCGAAGAGGTAGAGACGAGATGGCCGACTTTGACACTCATTAATGGTCAATGATAATAAATAAAATAAAAATAGCAATATCTAGATCGACATGATTTATAGAATTAACAATAATTTCATTAACCAGCAGAAATAATTTAATTCCTTCATATGCAACAAATTTCCAATATGTTAATTAAATTCACAAGCTGAAATTAAATTATCAAGGTATCGTGTAATTATTATTATTATTTGGCATGATATTTGCCGAGGTCGTACAGCCCGATCCAGAGTGTCGTGTACATTGCCGAGGGACGTGCAGCGCAATCCATAGATGCATCTATACTGCTGAGGCATTCGGCCCGCTCCACAAGAAAAGATAACATTTTCTTATGTACCTCTAGAATGAGAGTATATTTATGAGGATTAATTCGAGAGGATGAACAATTTCTTTTAACAATTAATTTATTTAAACAGAAATTAAACATATGAGATTCCATTTTTTTCTATCTCTCACTAACAATTTACAATATATATCAAATAATTTAATTAGACAACGGATACAATTTACACAAGTAATTCATGCTTTGAGTTCTAAACTACCCGGACTTTAGCATTAATAGTTGCTACGCACAGACTCTTGTCACCTCGTATGTACGTAGCCCCCACAATTAGCAACAAATATTAATTTAATTACATATAGGGTAATTTCTCCCTCACAAGATTAGACAAGAGACTTACCTTGTGCCCAATATCATGCTATTTTGGCGTGCAACCCAATTGACATATAATACCCGTGGCGGCGTGCCACCCAATCCAATCATGTTACTCCTGACGGCGTGCAACCTGATCCATACGCAATAATCTAAGGAAAACACACCTTGAACTATAACGCGTATACTCACGAATGTCTGAATATCAACCATAAGCACGCCAAGTGCATAATGTAAATCCTGGGGAGACGGATAGCGTCATACGCTATAAAACTCAAGAACATCTAAGGTGCGATATCTGATATGCATCTCGAGAGCCATCCTGCTTACATAATACCCCCAATGTGCGGGACCTCAACACATTGTACAAATAATCAAGTTGTCTCACAACCCACATGGTACAATACAGTATCATCTGAAATAGCTGGCGACGAAATTAACATCCCACGCTCGAATATTATTCCATAAGGAATGCTATGCTGAATGAACACACTCAGGCCGGTGTAGAGTACACATCCACATTTGGACCTATCAACGGACCTCAAACCGTTTTCGATTATAGCACGCTTGGGTAAATAATCTCTCAATGATCCACAATGACCCTTTTTCTATGACACGCAAGAACAACCATCGAATTCGAAACAAACTTTCACCATTCTCAACCAACTGAACAGAGCGCCCTTCAGGCATAATTTCTCAAATTAGTGATAGTACTACAATCTTCATACTTGGTCTCGATCTCCAATCAATTAAGTGACTACAGGTCATACTTATTTAATCTTCCCGTGGAATACGCTCTCACGACATTCCGCACTACACCACAAGTCTGCACATCCATACCACCGGCCATACAAATGCTAAAAAAGTAAATGAAGGATTTGAATATCAATACACAAAGCCTCTTACACATGATACCGATATCAGGTGATGCTGAAGACAATACCAGCTTGCTTTAAACCTCTAAATCCTTTTCTGCTCGTCCGAGCTTGTGACATTCTTGTCAAACCCAAACTGCAACCTCGATCCTCAACTTCCAATTACATACCTCTCACTGCACTTAGCATGCCAATACGCAAGGGTTCAAGAATTCCATCATTACTCTTGAACCACTAATAGACCAAACATTTCATCATATATCAACCTTTTGCTTAACTCAATTCAGGAGAACCATTGCAACACGCTACTGAATTCCCATAACCGCAGGAAATAAACTCCTCAAGTATTGGTCTAAACCACCATAATTCTTTTGGGATCCATCTACCCAACAAGGCCATTTGAATCAACTACCTCCCAAATCAATCATTTCTTGGTGGCTGTCAAGCCTGCACGTATAACCACAAATCACATGTTATAACTTCACACATCGGATGAACCGATCATTGCCACAATCACGCTGATTCAGCCATTGCAACTGNAGAAAAGATAACATTTTCTTATGTACCTCCAGAATGAGAGTATATTTATGAGGATTAATTCGAGAGGATGAACAATTTTTTTTAACAATTAATTTATTTAAACAGAAATTAAACATATGAGATTCCATTTTATTCTATCTCTCACTAACAATTTACAATATATATCAAATAATTTAATTAGACAACGGATACAATTTACACAAGTAATTCATGCTTTGAGTTCTAAACTACCCGGACTTTAGCATTAATAGTTGCTACGCACGGACTCTTGTCACCTCGTATGTACGTAGCCCCCACAATTAGCAACAAATATTGATTTAATTACCTATGGGTTAATTTCTCCCTCACAAGATTAGACAAGAGACTTACCTTGTGCCCAATATCATGCTATTTTGGCGTGCAACCCAATTGACATATAATACCCGTGGCGGCGTGCCACCCGATCCAATCATGTTACTCGTGACGGCGTGCAACCCGATCCATACGCAATAATCTAAGGAAAACACACCTTGAACTATAACGCGTATACTCACGAATGTCTGAATATCAACCATAAGCACGCCAAGTGCATAATGTAAATCCTGGGGAGACGGATAGCGTCATACGCTATAAAACTCAAGAACATCTAAGGTGCGATATCTGATCTGCATCTCGAGAGCCATCCTGCTTACATAATACCCCCAATGTGCGGGACCTCAACACATTGTACAAATAATCAAGTCGTCTCACAACCCACATGGCACAATACAGTATCATCTGAAATAGCTGGCGACGAAATTAACATCCCACGCTCGAAAATTATTCCATAAGGAATGCTATGCTGAATGAACACACTCAGGCCGGTGTAGAGTACACATCCACATTTGGACCCATCAACGGACCTCAAACCATTTCCGATTATACCACGCTTGGGTAAATAATCTCTCAATGATCCACAATGACCCTTTTTCTATGACACGCAAGAACAACCATCGAATTCGAAACAAACTTTCACCATTCTCAACCAACTGAACAGAGCGCCCTTCAGGCATAATTTCTCAAATTAGTGATAGTACTACAATCTTCATACTTGGTCTCGATCTCCAATCAATTAAGTGACTACAGGTCATACTTATTTAATCTTCCCGTGGAATACGCTCTCACGACATTCCGCACTACATCACAAGTCTGCACATCCATACCACCGGCCATACAAATGCTAAAAAAGTAAATGAAGGATTTGAATATCAATACACAAAGCCTCTTACACATGATACCGATATCAGGTGATGCTGAAGACAATACCAGCTTGCTTTAAACCTCTAAATCCTTTGCTGCTCGTCCGAGCTTGTGACATTCTTGTCAAACCCAAACTGCAACCTCGATCCTCAACTTCCAATTACATACCTCTCACTGCACTTAGCATGCCAATACGCAAGGGTTCAAGAATTCCATCATTACTCTTGAACCACTAATAGACCAAACATTTCATCATATATCAACCTTTTGCTTAACTCAATTCAGGAGAACCATTGAACACGCTACTGAATTCCCATAACCGCAGGAAATAAACTCCTCAAGTAGAGGTCTAAACCACCATAATTCTTTTGGGATCCATCTACCCAACAAGGCCATTTGAATCAACTACCTCCCAAATTAATCATTTCCTGGTGGCTGTCAAGCCTGCACGTATAACCACAAATCACATGTTATAACTTCACACATCGGATGAACCGATCATTGCCACAATCACGCTGATTCAGCCATTGCAACTGACCTAACTTCTTTAAATTTACCCTTGACATGCCTTAGAAATAATGTTAGCTCCATTCACAACATATCGAACTCAATCCGCACTCACCCCGAGTGACCCGAATCGCGAGACTACATCATCTCAATACCCATGAATCAACTCATACCTTTCTCCAGCGCACGATAGCATCTCCGACTGGTATACACATTATTCTGAACCTCTCGCAAATCCTAAGCGATATCTTCCTTTCCTCCAACACTGCACCGCTTACCCGATAATAACATAGAACACTCCAAGTCTCGTTCAAAATCCACTACAGAACTCGATCCTTAACCATACCACGGACCTAGAATCTTCAAGTGCCGGACTTAAACTCTTGAACTCACTGAACCGTTGCTAAGAGTCACCCACTCTGACCTAGTATCGAATATAACCAAACTCCATTGCCATGGTAGTACATGAATACCCTCACAAAGAAGCACCCAGCTAGATCACTTTCCTTGTACATCACCTCCACGTGAAGCATAAACCCTGAGTCTTCCCAAAGCCTTAACATGAATCAATAAAACCAATTACACCACACATTCCTCAAATCCTTTGCTCAAATTACCATTGATGTTCTCTTTCCTTAGTCGTAATAACCCACAAATATGCCGATAACCAGCTCACAAGTAGATAATCATGTAATCCAATCGTAGACGGTGGGACTCTCCCACTTAGCTTGAAGCTACAATCGCATAATCCTGGAAACTATCAAGACTCCTTATCCCCCATTGACATAATCTCGAATAATTGACCCATAAAATTCCTCAAAATCCTCATGTTAACATTTTATGAATATTTTGAATCACTAGCCACATTTACATACTTGACCTCTTACTGGATAGTCAATAAAATTATTCGTAGAAGTTCCATCAACACTATGCAATCGCTAATCTGCTCACAGGAGATATCTCACCTATGGAAATTCTATGATGACATCCTCCAACAACGCTGCACTGAGTACTATTACCACGAAACCAATAACCCATCCTGAGCCTGTGCTCGTTCTCCAGTTGTACAAGTCTGTTCACTACCCGTTGACATCAACTAAAGGTGAAATAATACATCCCAATCCAAAGTCATGTTGCGTCCAACTACATATTAAGCAACTCCCTCCAGTCACGCCCAATCTTCCTCTATATAATAGCCAATATTACAACTTAAGTCCGTAGACCTAGTCATTGTCCATCATGAATCCCAAATCACTCCAGACTTTCCTCAAGACGTGTAAATATCCTAATACATAACCCATATGCTACCTTGCCACTCTCCCACTTTGGTCAAACCCTCTCCTTTAAGCAACTACTCGTCTTCTATTTCTCACACTTAGCTTTTTAGAATTATTTTTAACCACCGCAAGACACCTCCCACATGTCCTTCCTCATCCTTCATTACCCAAATATTGTATCAAATCAAAATCCATCTCTGTAATACCTTAACTAACAAACTTCTACCAGCCTTAATCCTCCTGGAAGATCATCTTCCTTGAGCCGTGACATTAGAAATACCAATTAACTCCTGAAGTGTTGCACACCGCTATTTCCGACAACTGCTTCCCCGATACCAATTCCTAACACCCCGCTGTGAAGGCGAGTTAAAGAAAACCATAACACCGGCGAACCTTAACGCATTTATCAAGGCGATGACACCACATCAAAATTGAAAATTCTACCACGCTCGAAATTATCAAGCCTTATTACTCCATCAACCCTAAACGTGAACATTCATAGTAAGATTACCTTTCATTTGCTGGGCTTAAACATCGAACCTTTACATCATGTACTGAGAATAACCTTCTTTCAGGTCGTTCACTGCGTCAGTACATAAACGAGCACCACAACATTACATTAATTCCGCGAGATAATAACTCATGAACATCGTAGCAACCTGTGCGTAGCCTGAGAACCATCCGAAATATAGCTACTGAGCTGAAATGACAGAACATCGTTTTGCAAGGCGACAACAATAGCCCAATCAATAACACAGGGAGAAACATCCTGCACCACATCTATAGTACCATTACAATTCCTCAATTCCCGATTTATAACAAGCGTTTCACGTCGCATAAGATCGAGTAGGAAAGAATCAAAGGAATAAGCCTCAAAGGAATTGAATCGCACGATGACGAATCAAGAAGGGAAATGCTCCTAACAGCCTTGTAGCCTCTCGAAGATAAGTACAAACATCTCTGTACCGATCCGCAAGACTCTACTAAACTTGCTCATAACTCGTGAGACCTAAGTGAACCTAGTGCTCTGATACTATGTTGTCACGACCCAAAATCCATTAAGGCCGTGATGGCGCCGGACGCCACTGTCATGCAAGCCAACAATAAATATACAATTGGGTTCTCATTACTTTTTTTAAAATCATATTTCCCTCCAGCTTAACACGTAAAGAATGGAATTTATAGAGTAAATAATAATAATAATAATACTTTTAACAGATTCAATAAAGAATAACCCATAACTACTCCCAAAACCCGATGTCACAAGTGCATGAGCATTTACTAGGGAGTAAAAATAAAATACAGCATCTGTCCAGAATACAAATTAAACAGGAAAAATATAAATAACTCAGAAAGAGACTCTTTTGGCGGCGGATCGTAATATAGAATGCAGCTCACCTAAGTCCCCACATTTTTAACCACACCTCTGCGCCCATAAGGCCGCTAGATATATATCTGTACCTGCACAATAAAATGTGTAGCAAGTGTAGCATGAGTACGTAAACAACATGTACCCAGTAAGTACCAAGCCTAATCTCGAAGAGGTAGGGACGAGATGGTCGACTTTGACACTCACTAATTGTCAATAATAATAAATAAAATAAAATAGCAATATCTAGATCGACATGATTTATAGAATTAAATTTAATTTTCATTAACCAGCAGAAATAATTTAATTCCTTCAGATGCAACAAATTTCCAATCTGTTAATTAAATTCACAAGCTAAAATTAAAATATTAAGGTATCGTGTAACTTTTGTTATTATTAGGCACGATATCTGCCGAGGTCGTACAACCCGATCCAGAATGTCGTGTACACTGCCGAGGGACGTGCAACGCAATCTATAGATGCATCTATACTACCGAGGCATTCGGCCCGCTCCACAACAAAGGAAGATATTTTCTTATGTACCTCCTGAATGAGAGTATATTTATAAGGATTAATTCGAGAGGATGAACAATTTCTTTGAGCAATTAATTTATTTAAACAGAACTTAAGCATATACGATTCCATCTTTTACTATCTCTCATTAACAATTTACAATATATATCAAATAATTTAATTAGACAACATATATAATTTACACAAGTAATTCATACTTTGAGTCCTAAACTACCCGAACTCTAGCATTAATAGTTGCTACACACGGACTCTCGTCACTTCGTACGTGCGTAGCCCCCACAATTAGCAATAATTATTAATTTAATTACCTATGGGGTAATTTTCCCCTCACAAGATTAGACAAGAGACTTACCTTGTCTCAAAGTCCACTTTCCGATGACCACGTCGCGTTAAATTCTCAATTCGGTGCCAACAATTCGATACTATCCAAATGTTATATAAAATAATTAATACATGCTCAAAAATTCGAAATTAGACTATCAAATTAATTACCCAACGCAAAATGGTAAAATTCCTACAATTCACCCCGGGCCCACGTGCCCGGATTTCTGAAAATTTCGGACGAAATCGTTACCCATAACCTCAAGATCTCAAATATATCATTTCCATCCAATTCATGTATGTCTAAATTCAGAATCTAGGTTTTTCTTCAGAATCTCAAATTTCTACAAATTTTTATGTCTAAATTCATGTATAAACCTTATATTTAACTCACAACTAGTAGAAATCACTTACCTTATGCTTGACGATGAAATCCCCTCTTCAAAAGCTCCAAATATCGTCTAAGCCGTGTTAACAATGGTGAAAAAAACTCAAACCCTGCTTATAAAACGTTCTGCCCAGCCCAGGTCCGTCCTTCTTCACGTTCACGACCAAAACCTCGCGTTCGCGAAGGCTAAAAGACTCTGCCCCGAAATTCTTCTTCGCGTTCGCGACCTATACCTCGTGTTCGCAAAGCTTCTAACCCCTTCCCCTTCGCGTTCACGTTCCAACTCTCACGTTCGCGAAGGCCAAAATGCCACTGCCCAAAATCTCCTTCGCGTTCGCGACCCACTAATCGCGTTCGCGAAGGTCAGCTACTCTGACCCTTCGCGTTCCCGTTCGCGAGCCCTTCTTCGCATTCGCGAAGCACAAAATAGCAGCCACACATTTCCTTCTTCGCATTCGCGACCCCTGTGTCTCGTTCGCGATAAGTAATTTCCTCCAGCCCAAAATCTTATTCGCGAACGCGATCTCCTCCCCGCGTTCCCGATGAAGGACACCAAAACCAACATCAGTAGCAAAAAGCATGGGAAAGATGACCCGAAACACACCCGAGGCCCCCGAGACCCCGTCCAATCATACCAACCTATCCCAAAACGTGATACGAACTTGCTCGAGGCCTCAAATCGCATCAAACAACATCGAAACCATGAAATTTGCATTGATTCAAGCCTAATAAACTATTGAACTTCTAACTCCCACATCCGATGCCGAAACCTGTCAAATCAAGTCCGATTGACCTCAAATTTTTCACACAAGTCATAATTGACATTACAGACCTACTCCAACTTCCAGAATCAAAATCCGAACCCGATATCAAAAAGTCCACTCCTGATCAAATTTCTCAAAAACATTCAAATTTCTAGCTTTAGCCAAATGAGTCCAAAATGACCTACGGACCTCCGAATCCACTTCCGGACGCTCTCCCAATTCCAGAATCACCATACGGAGCTATTCTCAAACACGGAATCCCAAATGGATATCGATAACATTGAAATACACCTCAACCCAAATTTATGAAATTCTTTCAAATTGTCAACTTCCATAATAGTCCAAAATCCAACGCTCATTCCGGACATACATCCAAGTCCAAAATCGTCATACGAACATGTTGTAACCTTCAAATTCTGATTCCGAGTTCGTTTACTCAAAAGTCAAAGTTTTGTCAACTCTTCCAACTTTAAGCTTCCAAATTTAGATTTTTCTTTCCAAATCAACTCCGAACTTTCTGAAATTTATTTCCGACCACACGTACAAGTCATAACACCTGAAATAAAGCTACTAAATGTCTTGAACCACTGAATGATGCGCTAGGACGCAAAATGACTGGTCGGGTCGTTACAAAAAGCCAAAGCAACTAATCCCAACATAGCAAATCTTCCATTCCAAATCTTAGCATCAACACTCATAATCACACTTGTATATCCTTTCTCAGCTCTAATGCCTTGAAATAGAGGAATTAGAGAGGCTAGTGTTAGTAAAGCACTTGTCCCTAAAAACCATGCGAAACCTCCGCTCGACAGTTGAGCGAATATGTTGGCGCCGTCGCCGAATTCAGTGCCAAGGGCGGCGACAAATCCTATCATTGCTAGCCTGTCGTTGATACGTTCTAGTGCTGGTCTGGAGAAGGCGAATAGGTCCCTAAATTTGGTGTTGGTCTGTTCATAAAATTGTATGAGAAATGTTAGGGCGGAGGGATAAGGGTGGCTATATGACCGATAATGGTGGCTATTGATATTGTCAGGGCAGAGGGATAAGGGCGGCTATTATATGAGTGATAAGGGTGGCTATAGAAGAGATAAGGGTGGCTATTGGAGCGATAAGGGTGGCTATTGATATTGTCAGGGAAGAGGTATAAGGGAGTCTATTATAGGAGTGATAAAGGTGGCTATAGGAGAGATAAAGGTGGCTATTGTCAGGGATGATATGTGATGACGTGGTGTTATTGCGTTGGTAATCTTCATGTGATGTTATAATTTTCCTTTTGTTTATTTTTATACCTTGTGCAATTTGTCTTGTTGTTGGTAAATTGATAATAGTTTGATATATGTTGAAATTGGGAGCCTGTGGTTATCTCCAGGCAAATTATGAAATGAAATATAGGCACGAGGTGCCGTGACTAAATAATGATGATATTGGCACGTGAACTGTCCTTGCAGTTGTGATATGAAATATGGACACGAAGTGCCGTGAGTAAATAATGATGATATTGGCACGTGAATTGTCCGTGCATTTGTGATATGAAATGTGAGCATGAGGTGCCGTGGTTAAATGATGATGATATTTGGCACGTGACTTG
>AWOL01S0045515.1:0-16489 GCA_000715115.1 Nicotiana otophora
CCGCATATCGGTCGCATAATTGGTTACAAAATAGCCAAAAGAACTAACTGTGTATGCGGTCACATAGTCGACCGCATAGTTGCTTCCAACTGACCTAATTAACTGCCTCACTCTGTGACCATTATGTGGTCCGCAGAGTGGTTCTACGATCGCATAATGGACCGCAGAAATGTACTTTTCCACCAAGAATTTTCCTTTACTTTCCGTACATTATTCAACCCAAAAGGTCCGTGCCGCGGCGAGAATTTCTACAATCCTCAAACACGTAAGCTTAGTCCGGCACCATGAAATATTATTTTCTTTGCAAATTTTACCGGGCTTTACACTTAAGTACTTCTAAATTTTCCGGGGTATTACAATTATGAAACTCACCTGAGCCCCTCAAACCCCCATCCAAATATCCAAAACAAGTATATAAACCTAACACAAACTTGCTCGTAAGCTCAAAATGTCAAAACATTATCAAATATCGAGAATCGAGCATCAAAACTCAAGAATTTCAAACGTTCATAACTCAAATTTTTAACTTTCGACTAGATGCGCCAAAACGACTTTGAATCACCCGAGACCCGAACCAAACATACGTACTAGTAAAAACTTACCATACACAGCTAACACAATCATCAATCTCCTATCCGGAGTCGTTTATACAAAAGTCAAATATTGGTCAACTCTAACAACTTAAAACTTCCAAAACAAGAACTCTTCTTCCAAAACACTTCCAAACCTCTCAAAAATCAAAACCTACCACACGCACAAGTCATAAAACATCAAATGAACCTACTCAACGTCTTGGATCATAAAACGGAGCGTTATAACTCAGAATGACCAAGAAGGTCGTTACAAGAATGAAATTGCATAGTTTAAAAGACTATCCAGTAAGGGATTGATAATAATAAACAAAAAACCAGAAGTTCAATCTGAAATATGTGATAGTGAAAGAGGGTGAGATAGGCTTAGTACCAACACCTTGAATTCTTTGGTACTTCAGGGTTTACAAGAACCTCAAAGGGGTTAAGAGCAGTGCTTGTACCAGAGGAGGTCATTGAATGAGAACCATATAATCTTGGCTTTTAGCTGACCAAGAATAATAGAAGCAAAGAATAGTGATGCAACTCAAGAAGAGCCAAATATTCAACAGTAAACTTTGAAATTCAAAAGAGTGAAAGCAAGCGGTGAGTATGAGAGTGAGTGAGATGAGCGATTCAATGTCCAATTTAAATAGGAAAGGGGATGGATTTATATAGTATAATGAGCAGATAAAATATATGGAAAAGGAATAAATCACATGCAATAGAATATAGGGTAAATCGATTGAAACCCTAATTCACACAAATCAATAAAAATATAGGTATAATACAATATTTAAACCAGAAATCAAAGTAGCAAAAAGAAAAATCAGATTCTTCCTTCTGTTAACAATCTAAAAGCCTTTTTCTTTCTCGAAATACCGTGAATCTGTCTCAAATGAGGGCTATGCACATAAATCTCATCATAATTACCATAATCAGGTGAGTACCAAAGTACGCAAGCCAAAATGGCAAGAAGATCTGAGATTGAGCAAGAAAAGGAAAGAAAAAGGGGAAGATCTTTTGGGGTCGACTAGTGTTTCAAGTGGGAGAGGATGGAAACGAAAATGGCGGCCTCAGAAAAGTGAGAGAAGGATTTGGGATTGGTTTTATTTGAAAGGGATGAGGGTTTTGGGCCTTCATATGAGAAAGAATGGGCGGCTAGGGTTTAAAGGCTAAGCGAGTGTAACGACCCGACCGGTCATTTTGAGAATTAGCGTGTCATTCGATGGCTTAAGATCTCTAGTAGATTCGTATTATGTATTATGACTTGCGTGTGTGGCCGAGTTCAATTTTTATATAATTCGGGGTCAATTTGGAAGAAGGATTCTTGTTTTAGAAGCTTAAGCGGAAAGAGTTGACCGAAATTTGACTTTTATGTAGACAACTCCACAATGGCATTTTGATGATTCCAATAACTTTTTGTGGTGATTTAAGACTTAGATGTGCGTCCGGATTTGGATTTGGAGGTCCGTAGAGTAAATTGAAGCATTTCAGCAAAAATTAGAAAGTTGAAGTTTTGGAAGGTTGAGAGGTTTAACCGGAAGCTGACCTTGGTGATATCAGGTTCGGATTTTGATTCTGGGTTGTTAAGTCATTTGGAACTTGTATGCAAAATTTGACGTCATTCCGGGTTGGTTTCATATGTTTCGACACGAGTTTGTGAAAGTTGGAAGATTTGAAAATTCATAAGTTCGATTTATGGTACGATTTGTAGTTTCGATATTATTTGATATGATTTAAGGAGTCGAGTAGGTCCGCGTTGTGTTATAAGACTTGTTGGTATATTCGGATGGGGTCCCGAGTAGCTCGGATGAGTTTCAGATGAGGTTCAGATCGTTTTGGAAATATTTGGTTAAGGTTGTTGGGCAGTGTTCTGGTGTATCCGCATCTGCGGATGTTTGATCGCAGATGCGGAGCCTCTTTTGCAAAGTTTTTGTCTCTTCTACGATGTTGAGCCTGGGAGGAAGCTTCGTTTTTGCGGATTTTTAATCGCAGATGCGATGGCCGCTTTTGTGGCCCGTTGATCGCAAATGCGAAGATGTACGCTTCTGTGGAGTCACAGGTGTGACTCATTTTTACGCAGGTGCGGCCACTGGGCTAGCTAGTTAGGTTCGAAAATGCGACGCCGCAGTGGCGTTTCAGTTCGCAAATGCGAAAGACCTGGGGAGAATCATATATATTCGAGGGTTTGGCATTTTTGTCCATTTTTGAGTTTGAAGCCTCGATTTTGAACGAAACTGGAAGGATTCTTCACGAGTTAGATTTTGTTAAGTGTTCTCTATCCGAAAATGATTTCATTTCATGATTTCATACTTATTTATATCATTAAATCAATGAATTTAAAGGAAGAAAATGTGAAATTTTGTAAAATCTTTCCAAATTGTAAAATGAGTATTTGAAGGGCGATTCGATATCGAAAATGGATAATTTGTATGGTTGAACTCGTATCGGCATGGGTGTTCGGGTTTTGTAAATTTTATCGGGTTTCGAGGTCAGATAATTTGTATGGTTGACTTTTTAGTTTTAATTTAATATCAAAGCTTTATTATCCGGAATTGTTTCCTATGACTTTTATTTATGATTTGAAGTTATTTTGGCTAGATTGGAGTCGTTCGGAGGTTGTTTCACTCGATAAGGTCATTTTAGAGTATCGGTCTAGCTTCTTTGATATAAGTATCTTGCCTAACTTTCTGTGGGGAACTGCCCATTAGGATTTGAGTCATTTGTGCTAATTGTGTCATGTGAAGGTCGTGCACGCGAGGTGACGAGTACGTGCTCGGGCTTATTTGTGAAAATTTGACCGTTTAGGGCTCTTAGGTTCTTATGTTCATTAGATATGAAGTTGTTTTGTCATGTTGAATCCCCCATTTAATAAATTCACCCTTATGTGTCGTATATGGAATTAATTGCTTCATGTTCTACCTTTATTGTCGATTTAATTCTTATGTGCCTTAACTGAAGTTGTTGCCTCTTTTATTGCCCTGTTATTATTTCTGTAATTGCTTACCCTTACTGGAAGTTATTATTATCTTTTCCGTAATTATCTATCCTTAATTGAATTTATTATTATCTTTTCTGTAACTGCTTATCCTTAATTGAATTTGTTGTATCTGTTCCGTAATTGCTCAATCTTAATGAAGTTTTGTTATCCCTTTTTCATTATTGACTTGTTCCTCATTTGGAATCATTGATTCATGCTATCTCTCTTATCGTCGAATTGTACTTTTGTGGAATCATTGCTATACATTATCTCCTCCTTGTTGAGACCATCAGTCCCTGTTATGTCTTTCTTTGTGAGTTCGTTCTATGATTTCCTTATGTTCTGAAGTTCCTGCGTTGATTTGCTTGTCGTATCCTTGTGTTATTGTTGTTGTT
This sequence comes from Nicotiana otophora, assembly GCA_000715115.1. Classification (NCBI taxonomy): domain Eukaryota; kingdom Viridiplantae; phylum Streptophyta; class Magnoliopsida; order Solanales; family Solanaceae; genus Nicotiana; species Nicotiana otophora. The sequence goes on from AWOL01S0045515.1 coordinate 3,948, forward strand.
GCTGTTGTATTCAGTGTTGTTGAGACGAGGGCTATGCGTGGTTGTGATATTGAAACTGGTTTAAGGAAATGTTGTGGCATATGGGCACATATTATGAAAGTCATTTTGTTGAGTTGTTATGTTTTGGCACACGTGTTATTGTTGAGAGGATTGTTCAGGTATTTGCACGAGGTTTCTGTCGTGCTATTGGTATGGTGTTTGCACGAGGCTTTTATCGTGTTGTTGTTATTATTAATACGCATGCAGTGGTATAAGGTCTAGGTGTTGAAATACATGCAGTGAGATAAGGTGGGCTTGATACGCGTGGCTAGTAGGGGAACTACTAGAAGCCATGCGGTGTGATAAGGTGGGCTAAAACGGGGGATGCTATTTAGGGGAAAATAATTTTCAAAACTAAATGTAAAGGCTCCCGCGGTGATATAAGGAAAGATTATGATTCATTTTGTGATTTGAGACTATGAGGCGGTACCTCGGTAGTGACTCTTGTTGATATTTCCCAATTCTTTTGTACTTGTCATTGATTGTTGTCTCCTTAGCATACTATTAATTGTCTTTTCATCATGTTGCACTATTTGCTTAGTTTTGTGTAGCTAATCTTGTTCTACTATTCGTTGTTTCAACTTCTTTACTGTCTTCATTACACTGTACATTTTGTGGTGATCGCTTCTTATGTGCCATACATTGTCTCTACTCTTACTTGTTGACTTGAATTGTGGTAGGACACTTGCACAAGCATACACATAATCTAATCACCCATATCGGTTTAAGAAGATGAATCATGATGTTATTGACCATCTACATGTACTCCCGTCCACTTGCCTTATGTGTGAGAGTTGTTCTATTGGCACGTGAGTTCTTCGTGCGGTCATGAGTCATTGTTATTGTTGGAACGTGAGTGGTCTGTGCAAATATTAGATATTGTCACTCTCTTGGCACGTGAGGCATCCGTGCGGTTATGAATTATAATAGGGGCACAAGATTCCAAGTGATTAGGGTTCATGAATTGGGACCCGTGATCTGTGATTTTGGTATTTGGTACCTCGTCGGAATTCTTTGATAAACCTAGTGTGAAAGCGGTTATTCCTATTAAGTTGTCACTTATTTTCCTTTATGTGTTTTCAGCGGACTTAGACTGTGTTCAGCTTGCTCTACAGCATTATTACATGATTGCTTCCTTTAAAAACTATTGTTACTAGTGTATCATTGCAAGTATTGTCTTGTATTCCTTACCCTGCTTAGATTTATATTAACATTGTTTCTCTCTTAGTTCACCTTCATACTTGTTCAGGTTGTTTAGTCCAGTAGGTGTCATGACTATCCCTCGTCACTGCTCCACCGAGGTTAGTCTTGATACTTACTGGGTACCTCTGTTGTGTACTCATAATATGCTTCTGCACATTTTTGTGCAGATCCAGGTGCCTCGGTTATTAATGATTATTAGCTAGCTGGTCGAGCATTGCTGTGGAGACTCAACATAAACATGTCGTCGCGTTCACATGCCTCGGAGTCACCTTCTGATATTGTACTTGTACTGTTTAATTCTATTCCGAACAATTGTATGTGGGGATTTCCTAGCAAACTCAGTAGAGCTTATGACTTGTACTACCGATTTTGGATGTTATTTCATGTTGTAAATGATGAGTTCATTTTGAAATATCTGATTTCTGCTTAATAGTTATGTTGGTTAATCTCTGTCAAATTCTTCAGTTAGTGTTAGGCTTACCTAGTCATAGAGACTAGGCGCCTCCACGACATCCTACGGAGAGAAACTGGGGTGGTGATAAGTTGGTATCAGAGCTCTAGGTTCATAGGTGTTATGAGTCATAAGCGAGTTTACTCTAGACTTGCGGATCGGCACAGAGACGTCTGTACTTATCTTCGAGAAGCTCGAAACTATTAGGACAGTTTCACTTCTTCCATTCCTATCGTGCGAGTTTATTGATCTCAGAGTTTGAACCTTTGTCATTTTATTCTCTCATAAATGGTGAGGACACGAGCTATAGTTACCGACGACACTTCCCCCAGAGCCGGTATTTATAAGGGCCGTATCAGAGGTAGAGGCCGAGAAGGAGCTCGTGCCATATCTAGAGCACCTATAAGAGCAGCAGTTGAGGAGCCGTAGTAGCTCCGGTTGGGGGACAGGTACCAAAGGCACCTGTTGCTACCCCGGGACTTCAGGAGATTATGGCACAATTCCTGAGCATGTTTGGTACATTGGCTCAGGCGGGGTTGATTTCGGTTGCATCAACTACTTCACAGATCAGGGGAGGAGCTCAGACTCCCGCTGCCCGTACTCCGGAGTAGCGAGTCCATGTTGGTTAGGTTCTAGGTGTCATGCCGACATAGCCTGTTATCCTAGTTCTGCCTGTGGTTAGGGCAGCAGCATCTGAGGAAGAACAGCTTAGACTTGCGAGGTTCCAGAAGTACTACCCTCCTACTTTTAGTGGTTTGGCTTTGGAGGATGCACATGGTTTCCTAGGGGAGTGCTACCGTATTCTCTACACTATGGGTATTATGGAGACGAGTGGGGTTGCTTTTACTACATTCCAGCTTAAGGGAGCGGCATATCAGTAGTGGCGAGCGTATGAGTTAGGTAGTCCGGCCGATGCAATTTCACTTTCATGGACTCATTTTTCAGAGGTGTTCTTGAGAGGGTTCATTCCCCAGACCCTTCGGGAAGTGTGGCGCGTGGAGTTTGAGCAGCTGTGCCAGGGAACTATGTCGGTGTCAGAGTATGCCATTGGATTCAGTGATTTGTCCAGACATGCACCTGTTTTGGTTTCTACAATCAGAGAGCGAGTCTGTGGGTTCATTGAGGGGCTCATTCATGATATTCGGTTATGCATGGCTCGGGAGTTGGAGTCGGATGTTCCATTTCAGCAAGTAGTAGAGATCGCTCACCAACTAGAGGGCATGCGGGACCAGGTGAGAGAGGGCACAGAGGATAAGAGGCCTCGTAGACCGAAAGGATCTACTGGTCCCTATTTTGGAGGAAATGTACGGCATGATAGAGGTTTTATGAGTTAGCCAGTTAGTTTGAACTTTAGGATTCGCACAGTGTTTCAAGTACATATGGGTCTCAAGTTACCCGTACCGAACAACTTCCACAGCCACGCTAGCGGAGGGGTTTCTTTGAGTGTGGAGATACCAGCCACATGGTGAGAGGTTATCCCAGACTCCGGACAGATGTGTCACAGTGGGGTATTCAGACTTTGCGTTCTGCTACAGTTGCTGATATTCCTGCACCGCCAGCTTGGAATACAGGTCAGGCGAGTAAAGGGTGCCCGAGCGGGGGAGGCCCGGCCTATTAATGTGCTTTCTACGGTAGGGCTAAGGCCGCTGCACCAGATAATGTTGTACGGGTATGGTTTCGATTTGTTATAGAGGAGCATCATTCGTATTTTATTTCGGTTTTGCTTATCTGGGTGAGTCCTCCTATGTTACTTCATATGCGGGTGAATTTACTGATTTGGTACTCTGCTTATGTGTTTTCCCTTGTTGGGAGATTCTATAGTGGTAGCCTGTGTCTATCATTTTGTTTTTATTCTTTATTGAGAGCTATAAGACTAGAAGTGGCTTTCTGTTACTCATTTTAGTAGTTTTGATGTGATTTCTGGATAGTTGGTTACGATTTGTGGTTTAGATACTCTACCGGTGTAGGCGTTCCGTATGTGTTGTGACTTTGTTAGCGGAAATTAAATTAGTGGAAAGTTTCGGTTGGTATGATATGTACTACTTGTGATTCAAAGCTAAGGATGGAATCCTCACGTTTTTGTATGGTTGATATGTTGAACCGGGCTATGTGCCGCGGTAGAAGTTAAATCAGGATGAGATCCGTGTGATGAGTTTATGTGTTTTGATTCTCCCTTGTGAAATTGATTCATAGTATGGTACTGATAGGGAGTTGTGCCTGTCGGTCATGTTTGATAGTTCTCTTATGTGTCTCTCCTTGCATCTTTAGTCGTATTCCCATTGTACATATCAGGTTTTAGCTTGCGAGGTGTATGCTCGAGTGGCGTTAGATGTGACTTGTTGATTCGGATGAATAGTTATGAGGTCTTCATGTTTCATGCATCATTGTCAGTATTGTCTTCATGACATTAACTATCGGTGTTGGGTTTAATTATGGACAGCTATTGTGGTTAGAAATATTACTATGAGCATATGTTTAGTGCGTTACATCATGTGATTGTACCTTGTCGGTGTGGATATAGGTTTTTGTAGTTGGTTGAGGTTGGTACCGTATGTTGATGTAGGAATCGGGTATTTTAGAAAAAATCAGATAGTGAGAAATTTGGTTCAGCTGAGTTGGTGTTGTCGGACCTATGTGGATTGGGGTGACGTGGGATCACCCACGAGTATAGGTATGGTGAGTACACTCAGTGACATGACGACTTCTGAATGGTTCTTGGCACGTTCGAGGACGAACATTTGTTTAAGAGGGGGAAAATATAATGACCCGACTGGTCATTTTGAGAATTCGCACCCCGTTCGGCGGCTTAAGGTCTTGAGCAGCTTCGTATTATGTGTTATGACTTGCGTGTGCGGCCGAGTTCAGTTTTCGGATGATTCAGGGTCAATTTGGAAGAAGGATTCTTGTTTTAGAAGCATAAGCGGTAAGAGTTGACCAGAATTTGACGTTTCTATTGACGACTCCAAAATGGAGTTTTGATAATTCCAATAACATTGTATGGTAATTTTGGACTTAGACATGTGCCCGGATTTGGAGGTCCGTAGAGTAAATTGAAGCATTTCGGCGAAAATTAGAAAGTTGAAGTTTTGGAAGGTTAAGAGGTTTGACCGGGAGTTGACTTTGGTGATATCGGGTTCAAATTTTGATTCCGGGAGTTGGATTAGATCCGTTATGTCATTTGAAACTTGCATGCGAAATTTGACGTCATTCAGGGTTGGTTTGATGTGTTTCGGCACGAGTTTTTGGAAGTTGGAAGATTTGGAAATTTATAAGTTTGATTCGTGGTGCGATTCGTAGTTTTGACATTATTTGATATGATTTGAGGTCTTGACTAGGTCTGCGTTATGTTATAAGACTTGTTGGTATATTCGGGTGGGGTCCCGAGTGGCTCGGATGAGTTTCGGACGAGGTTCGGATCGTTTTGAAACTTTTTGGTTAAGGTTGTTGGGCAGTGTTTTGGTGTATACGCATCTACGGAGGTTCGATCGCAGATGCGGAGACGCTTTTATGAAGTTTCTGTCGCTTATGCGATGTTGAGGCTTGGGAGGAAGCTTCACTTTTGCGGAGTTTTTGTCGCAGATGCGATGGCCTCTTTTGCGGCCTGTTGATCGTAAATGCGAAGATGTCCGCTTCTGTGGCTGTTTGTATGCTTCTGCGGAGTTGCAGGTGCGACTCATTCTTGCGCAGGTGCGGCCACTAGGCTGGCTAGTTGAATTCGCACATGCGAACCTTTTCTCGCAAATGTGAGGCTGCAAATGCGGCTTTTCTGTTCGCAAATGCGAAAGACCTGGGCAGAATCACATATATTTGAGGGTTTGGCATTTTTGTCCTTTTTTAGTTTGAAGCCTCGATTTTGAGCAAATCTGGATGGATTCTTCACGAGTTTGATTTTGGTAAGTATTCTCTATCCGAAAATGATTACATTTCATGATTTCATACTTATTTTTATCATTAAATCAGTGAATTGAAAGGAAGAAAATGTGAAATTTTGTAAAATCTTTCAAAATTTAAAATAAAGATTTGAAGGGTGATTCGATATCGAAAATGGATAATTTTGGTATGGTTGAACTCGTATCAATGGGTGTTCGGATTTTGTAAATTTTATCGGGTTCCGAAGTGCGGGCCCAGGGATTGACTTTTGGGTTGACTTTTTAGTTTTAATTAAAGATCGAAGCTTTATTATCCGAAATTGTTTTTTATGAATTTTATTTATGATTTGAAGTTATTTTAGCTAGATTTGAGCCGTCTGGAGGTTGTATCACTCGAGAAGGTCATTTTAGAGTATCGGTCTAGCATCTTTGAGGTAAGTATCTTGCCTAACTTTGTGGAGGAGAACTGCCTCTCAACTCTATCCCTGACTGGGTCTTTGATATTGTGTCATGTGAAGGCCGTGTACACGAGGTGACGAGTACATGCTCGGGCTTATTTGTAAAAATTTGACCGTTTAGGGCTCTTAGGTTCTTATGTTCATTAGATATGAAGTTATTTTGTCATGTTGAATCCCCCATTTACTAAATTCACCCTTATATGTCTTATTTGGAATTAATTGCTTCATGTTCCACCCTTATTGCCAATTTAACTCTTATGTGTCTTAACTGAAGTTGTTGCCTCTTTTATTGACATGCTATCCTTTCCGTAATTGCTTACCCTTAATTGAAGTTATTATTATCTTTTCCGTAATTGTCTATCCTTAATTGAAGTTATTATTATCTTTTCCGTACTTGCTTATCCTTAATTGAATATGTTGTATCTCTTCCGTAACTGCTCAATCTTAATGAAGTGTTGTTATCCCTTTTTAATTGTTAACTTATTCCTTATTTGGAATCATTGATTCATGTTATCTCTCTTATCGCCGAATTGTACTTTTGTAGAATCATTGCTACACATTATCTCTTCCTTGTTGAGATATCTTGTTGAGACCATCAATCCCTGTTGTGTCTTTCTTTGTGAGCTCGTTCTACCGTTTTCTTGTATTCAGAAGTTCCTACGTTGACTTAGTTGTCGTATCCTCATATTATTGTTGTTGTTACTGTTGTATTCAGTGTTGTTAAGCCAAGGTCTATGCGTGGTTGTGATATTGAAACTGGTTTGAGGAAATGTTATAGCATATGGGCACATATTGTGAAAGTTATTGTTTTGAGTTCTTATGTTTTGGCACACGTGTTATTGTTGAGAGAATTATTCGGGTGTTTGAAAGAGGTTTCTGCCGTGATGTTGTTGTGGTGTTTGCACGAGGTTACTGCCGTATTGTTGTGATTATTGATACGCATGTGGTGGTATAAGGTCTGGGTATTGAAATGCATGCGGTGAGATAAGGAGGGCTTGATACGCGTGGCTAGTAAGGGAACTACTAGAAGCCATGCGGTGTGATAAGGTGGGCTAAAACGGGGGATGCTATTTAGGGGAAAATAATTTTCAAAACTAAATGTAAAGGCTCCCCGGTGATATAAGGAAAGATTGTGATTCATTTTGTGATTTGAGACTATGAGGCGGTACCTCGGTGTGACTCTTCTTGACATTTTCCCATTCTTTTGTACTTGTCTTTGATTGTTGTCTCCTTAGCATACTATTAATTATCTTTTCTTCGTGCTGCACTATTTTCTTAGTTCTATGTAGCTAATCTTGTTGTACTATTCGTTGTTTCAACTTCTTTACTGTCTTCATTACACTGTACATTTTGCGGTGATCGTTTCTTATGTCCACACATTGTCTCTACTCTTACTTATTGACTTATTGTGGTAGGACACTTGCACAAGAATACACATAATCTAATCACCCATATCAGTTTAAAAAGATGTATCCTGATATTATTGACCATCTACATGTACTCTCGTCTACTTGCCTTCTGTGTGAGAGTTGTTCTATTGGCACGTGATTTGTCCGTGCGATCATGAGTCATTATTATTGTTGGCACGTGAGTGGTCCGTGCGGATATTAGATATTGTCACTCTCTTGGCACGTGAGTCGTTCATGCGATTATGAATTGTAGTGTGGGCACAAAATTCCAAGTGATTAGGGTTCATGAATTGGGACCTGTGATCTGTGATTATGGGGTTTGGTACTTCATGGAAATTCTTGGATAAACCTGGTGTTGAAGCAGTTGTTCCTGTTGAGTTATCACTTGTTTTACTTTATTTGTTTTCATCGGACTTAGATTGTGTTTAGCTTACTCTACGGCATTATTACCTGATTGCTTCCTGTTAAAAATTGTTGTTACTAGTGTATCATTGCAAATATTGTCTTATGTTCCTTACCATGCTTAGCTTTATATTAACATTGTTTCTCTGTTAGCTCACCTTCATACTTGTTCAGGTTGTTTAGTCCAGTAGGTGTCTTGACTGTCCCTCGTCACGACTCCACCGAGGTTAGTCTTGATACTTACTGGGTACCGTTGTGGTGTACTCATACTACACTTCTGCATATTTTTGTGCACATCCAGGTGCCTCGGTTATTGTTGATTATTAGCTAGCTGGTTGAGCATTGTTGTGGAAACTCAAGGTAAACCTGTCGTCGCGTTCGCAAGCCTCGGAGTTACCTTCTGATAGTGTACTTGTACTGTTCAATTCTATTTCGAACAATTATATTTAGGGATTTCCTAGCAAACTCAGTAGAGCTTATGACTTGTGCTACCGGTTTTGGGATGTTATTTCATGTTGTAAATGTTGAGTTCATTTAGAAATATCCGGTTTCTGCTTAATAGTTCTGTTGTTAATCTCTGTTAAATTATTCAGTTAGTGTTAGGTTTTCCTAGTCGTAGAGACTAGGCGCCGCCATAATACCCTACGGAGGAAAACTGGGGGTCGTGAGAGCGAGTTAGGTTAGAAGGGTCACCGGCCAGGTTTAAGGGGTTCTAGGCTGTTTCAGTTGGTCTTGAGGGATTAGGCTTGAGGTCCAAGTCTTTTGGTCCGAGAATTGGTCCTTTATTGGGCTAATTTTAAAAATACATGTAATTAATTTATAAAATATCAATAANATTATAATTAATTTATAAAATATCAATAAATTTATAAAATATAATTTTATGGAATTAAATAGTATCAATATAGTAAATTAGGCCATAAAAATATAAAAATATTAGTTTGACAAAGAATGGAATAAAAATATAATTAATTATAATAAACGTAGAGTATTATTGTAAAATAATATAAATTATAATAAAAACTATATATATATATACACTCCTCGTGGAGAGGTTATCACTTAATTATATTAATATATAATTTATCACTTATATATAAAATAATTTATTAGACTCCAATCCTATTCATTTTCTCTCCTTTTTCCGCAAACTCAAACCTCACCAAAGCTCTAGTATATTTTTGAAAATTTTACCTCCTACAGCAAAGGTTTACATCATATTTATTATAAATCAAAACCCTTTAAAATATTATTTTCTATATCTATCTTTTATTTTTTATAGCAAAATAGGTATTTATGGTATACACTACCATTAAGGCATTAAATACGCTATGTACCATTTCTCTCTCTCATTCTTTCAGTTATAAAAAATTTCTTCTTTCTCTCTCCACAGTCTTTCTCTCACAGCAAGATTGTATTCGCGATTTTTGAAGCACGATTCTCTCTCTCACTTTCAACGTTTTTGCTCCAAAAAATCATGGTAAGTGTTAAAGTTTTTGATTTTTTGGTCGGTCCAAGCTTCTTCTTTTTCTCTTCACTTTTTTTTAAAACATTCACCATTGTTAGGTTTTCAGCAGAAAACTTCAAATTTCCTCTTCAATGGCTGATTCAACAACTTTGAAACAAGAGGGCCACTACGGCTTTCCTCTATGCCGGATATTGCAATGGATTCCTCTACACGGATACTGCAATATTTTTTTCGTCGGAGAAGATTCGAGGGCGGGGATTTTTGTTCGTCTCCATTTTTAGTTTTAATACAATGTATACAATATTTTGCTTGGCCGAAAAATGCCATCTCCGGCAAACTTTCTTCTCTTCTTTATTATTTAGTCACATACAATGATACAAATATATTGTATTCTGTATAAATTCACTAAAATACATTGTATTTTTGCATAAATACATTTCTTTGCTTGTATTTATGTTTTTCGAAGGTTTCTATTTTTTCAATACAGCTGAATACATTTGTATTCATGCATGAATACAGGATATAAGTATTGAAATACACTGAATACAAACATTAAAATAGAATAAAATATAAATAGTGAATATATTTAATTTTAAAATACAGTGAAATATAATAAAATATACTGAATACAAATAGAAATACAGTGAATACAACCAATGAAATATAAATACATGTGAATACATGCGCGTACAGCTGGACTGTCCTGATTTTAAGCCCTTTTTGCTGCTGTATTCATGAATACAACAGCGCGAATATATGTGAATACATGCCCGTACATCTGGACTGCCCTGATTTTAGGCGTTTTTGGCTGCTGTGTTCATGAATACATGGCGTGAATACATGTGAATACATGTGCTTATAGCTGGATTGCCCTGATGTTTAGGTGCTTTTTGCTGCTGTATTCATGAATACAACAACGCTAATCAATACATGGTTTCTGAAAATTCCTCTTTATTGTTTCCACCATTTTCGCTCCAGATGTTAATTGAATGCACCCAAATCCTGTTTAAACCTACGCATAAAGGACCAAATTTCAGCAGAACCTAAAAAGTAAAAGGGAGAAAGTGGAAAGAAGCCCCAAATTTCAGAAGTATGGTTTCGAGAGAAAAGAAAACTTACGAGTTGATAAAGATACCAAAAATAGCAAAGAGAAACATATAGGTAAATAAGCAAATAAGGGTTCATGGTTGAAGGAGGAGGAAATGTTAAGAAGTGAAGAGCAATGCTGGAAACCGTAGTTGATAGGCATTAAAAAGTTTCAAAGTTTTAAATTCGAAAATGAAGTTTTTATGAATTTGTTATTTATTTGGATTAAATGTTGTTGTAAATGATTAAAAATATATTTTGGATTTTATACCTCAATTTAGAGGAAATTTAGTGAAGATTCGAGTTAATTTTGGTTGAAATTTCAGATTGCAACTCGACGAAGAAGACATAAATAAATTGTATATATTTTGCATGTCGGATGTACAAACGATATATAAAATATATACAATTAACATAAGTTTTTACAAGTTGTAAATTGTAATTTTTTGACAGGATTCTATACAAAACAATTATATACAAGTTGTATATAAGTTGTTTGTAAATTGTAGTTTTTGACCGAATTATATACAATAAAAATCGTATTTAAGTTATATATAATTGTATCTTTTAGCCGAATTTGTATATATTCTGTAAAAAAAAATTAGTTACTTTCTATAAATAGAAAAATCTAGCTAGCTAAAATCGAGTTAATAAGTTTAAAATTTCGTATATATAAACCAAAATAAATGTCCCCTAAAATAATTCGACAAGGCAATCCAGCTTTCCTGCTTCGGTTATTGGGTTATATTTCGTTAATGTCGAAAGGGCCAGACACATTACGGAAATATAAGAGAACTGTAGGATCCAGGTACAAAAGCAGAGAGCCATGGCGATTGGATATCTATCATTTTCGGTGTCTGGCCCAAAAGGCTATCAACCTATCAGTACATAAGATTTGAAAGTCCAGAATTATTATGATCGACTCACACTATACACGACTACAAGTCATAACTCTTGCTTTACCACGCGTATTGTGATGTATTACTATAAATATTAAGGTATTACTAACAGAGTACTTCCTAAGGTTTAAATTCAAAAATGATATTGTAATGTTTTTTAACAATACCAATAAAGAAAAAGAAAAAACTCACTTTCAGCAATATCTACTTTTAAACGCCACAATATCTACTTCTCATCATCTCATGCACTCCAAAGCTTCAAAGTTCAACTTTCATTTTTTTTTTCTGGAGCATTCATATTTTTTAACATCTAAAAAATCGGTAACATCTTTTGAAGTTCGTTCGTTATGGCGCAATTTATTAAATTTTCAAAAGTAATATAAGAACTCTGAATTCTTTGGGTAACACGCCAATGAACGTTAGGTGAAATCTGTCAGTACAAAGTTGCTAAACAAGGTAGGAAAAATAGTATTTACACTCTATGTTTATATCTGGATAATGAATACATGAAGTGGGGGTTTGGATAATTTTTTGTTGAAGTTTGAAATAAGGGTATTTGTATACGGGTAAAAATCGAACTCATGATACAATTCAGCCTCAAATAGGGTAAAACGAGCTCGAGATATAATTGCGAAGGATCGGAATCGAAGCAAAGGTCTGATTGAGTGAGCATCCGGGGCACGTTGCCTGCCCTCGAGAATATCAGGGTCATGATTCGGGATCGAGCCAAATCCTGAGAGACTTCAGAGTATATTGTCGGGCAATCAAACAAGACCAACATAAGGCCGTAATATCCATGACCGGCCGGATATTACAGCGTGGATCTCGGCACGTATCGATGAAGAACCAGCAATCAGTTAAACAGAAGATTTTTTATCTTTTATGGAGTTGTACTTAGAGTAAAATTCCCCTACTATATAAAGGGAGGTCTCATAATTCATTAGACAGACGGTAACACGCATTCCAAAATAATATACTACTATTTTTTACTGTTATCGTAAGCTTTTTCTCTCGTTCCTCAATATTGTCCACTATGAGCCCGGATCGGGGGTGAATATTTCACTAAGGCTGGAATCATCCTCCTCGCTTGGTTTGAATTTACTGTATCTTTACTTGTCCATTCTAACTCAATTTATCGTTTTGTATCAAATTAATCCGCATATCCTTAAAACCACTTATAAATTTAATTGTTACTGATTTCGAGGGTAAACAGTGTGGCGCCCACCGTGGGGCTAAGGATAATAGTGGCAATTTGATA